>JAODAL010037514.1:0-40281 GCA_025379985.1 Phyllomedusa bahiana
ACAGAAAAAGTGTCCTTCCGTCCTGCACACGACTGCTCCCTGCCGCTTATTCAGAGTTCCCTCACCTGCTGTGACCCCCCCCTCCCCCCCTCCTCCCCCCTCTCCCGTAATGAGTAAGTGGAGAGATTGAGAGTGATGACAGGCAGCCACAGCAGCGACTTCATACTCACACAGGGGCCAGGACACGCCGGCCGGGGAACACTGCTGCTGGGGGAGCAGATGAAGAAGCTGCTGCTAGAGGGCCCGAGATCTGAGTTCAGGGGGTGCGCGAGGCCCCCTAGTGGTGCGGGCCCCGTAGCAATTGCTATGTTTGCTCCCCCTGTAGTTACGCCACTGCCTATGTAATACAGCTTGTAAAAGCTGTCTGTATATCTTTTGTCACTAATATGTTAACAAAATGTCTGCCTGTAGTAGTTTGTAGAGACATTCACCATGTAATCCAAGATGGTACTTCTTCTGAAGTTACACCCTGTGTTTATACATTCCTGAGCTGTGAGAAGTGGTCTGTAGATAAGGACGTACCAATAGATCCTCACAGCCAGGTACATGTGATGCTTCTTATCTACTAATTTGCAAAAGTATAAAAAGCTGCCATTTTGTGAATAAAGCCAGAAAGCACTTTCATAGCAACAGGGCATGTTGTGATGTTCTTTCTCGGTGCACTCTTTGTTATTTTTAAGCTAATTTGGACCCCCACAAGGACATAATAGCCCTTTTGAGGCTACTTCCATTTCAGTAATATCTGAGTAAGTTTGATACACTGCATCTTCCATAGTTATAGGAAAAATCTCTGATTCGATCCTTCTTACTTTTATATATGTCCCTTTATAATATCAGTTTACATGCGAAGAACAATCAGTTATACTACCAATAAAGAATTTTAATAATTTACCTAGATATTTTTTTTAAATACAATAATTCCCTATACATCCTTTTAGAAATGTACAGTAGTTTTTTTCTGTGAATGCACTTGAAGTAATAAATAGATCTATATGGAGCAGATGCTAATTTTACCACCTATGTTTTGTAAATAACGACAGATTTCTCAGACAGGTAGAATGAGGTGTAATTATGTTATATATGTATATATGATTTACTATTTTTATTTTTGCTGAACTAATAAGTCTCTTAACACATTTAAAAAAAAATTACATTTTTTCTAGTCCATATACTTTTAACTGTAAGTCCTACAAGAGTGACATATTACTTGTCATCCAGGACACCAACAATGTTGCAGTCTAATAACAATGTTACTCATTATGTCCTAGAAGGTGATACATTTAAATATATTATGCAACTGACATATCATTAGATACTTTTTGATGCAGAAATACCAATAAGTGCTAATAAATTGTAAACATGAAAAGACCTCTATCTTTGAACTTTATGTCAGTTATACATCAATCATATTTGGTGGCTTTTTCATATGTATATAATTAATATATATTTATATATATATATAATATATTATATATATATATTATTATATATTATATATATATATATATATATATAATAAATTAAAATATATTTTACAATGCCACCACTGTAGCAGCTTTGTTACTGCATACTATAACCATGCAGTGGGCTCTTGCTATTTATGAAGACTGGACTCACGGTTGTGCAGGCTGTATTACAGATATGGATATCGCAGAAGAGATACACAGTATTGGTATCCTTTATGTATCCAAACAGCTGAACGGAAAATCTTCCTTTTACAGACAATCCATTTTCTATCATACTAATGCTGGAGTCTTGCTTGCTGGGGCAGCTAGAAAAACAAAATACATTGCATTTGGTCACATTGCCAGTAATCACAAACATTACCACGGTTGGACTGATTCCCCAAAAAACTTTCCTTTTGATTTATGTGTGGTAGGCCAGGCCGGAGGGGCAGAGGAGAGGGTGGGAGCAGTAGGAGCCTTTAACAATCACACCTCCCATGCTCCTCTAGCACAGGTCTGCACATAGAATGGCAGGTGGTATCTTTATCTCCAGAACACGCACTAGAGATGGTAGTCCTTCGCTCAACTGCCCATGATGATGAGTGAGGTACCTTTGGTGTTGGTGCAGAAGAATCAGGCAGGAGACGTAGGGTTAACCGGCTTAAAACAACACTCCTCTTTACTTCCCAGTCAAGGTGTATTATACATAAGGAGCAGACATCGTTCCATCTCTCCAAGCCACAAAGCCATCCAGTAAAAGAGCAGTAATCCCACTTTTCAAGTCCCCTAAGAGCCTTCCAGATTTCAGTCAAATGTGGAGCTTGCCATAACTCCCATGTGATGTGGATTTTCCTAGAACCATTTTGGGGTATTGGGCCAGGCCAGAAATTGTTGGGTCCCAAAGGCAATGAGGTGTGCGGAACCAGAGGTAACTCATGAAGTTTTCATGGAGTCAAAGTCCTCCTACAAACTAGACTGCTGATTGCTTTCGTTAGAGCTGTTTGTCTGTCATAGGTTTTCTCCTTGTAGTCAGGGAGTGAAGATTGGAGGTGGCCCCTGAGCCCAGAGGACAGATAAGCCTTTGTCAGGGTGGCATGCTGTATCACCACTGACTAACAACCAGCTAAGAACACTGAACACTTTAAATTAGTGCTTCAGGTCCTATACTTTCTATCATTCCTACCCTGGGCTTGTTGCCATGGGAAACTCTCCCTACTGAGACTGACTGTGAACTCATTTACATATTTGCTTAGTAGGCATGAATTTACACTTTTCAGACTATGGCCTCGTTCACACGGCTTATTTGGGCCGTTTTGGCGCCTATCCGCCCCGGATTTGGCCCCTTCAGTACGGGCCAATCCGTCCCTGTCATTCGGTAATCCCCTCCCTTTCATAGAGAACAGGGGATTCCGTGCTCCTCCCCCCGGGCGAATCGCCGCGGGGGGAGAAAGTGACATGCACATTATTTAGGGCGCGGACGGCCCCAAAAAACAATGCATTGTCTATGGGCCGGGAGCGGGCCCCCCGCCGCGCTCCGGCCCCCCCCCCCTTTCCCCCCCTTATTCACGGCGGTTTTGTGAGCTCAATACGGTCACAAATCCCAAAAATAACCCGGGTTTTGAACACGGCCTACAGTACCCAAATCTTAACAGCTGGGGCGGTTACAAGGTCACTAAAGTTCAACTTTACACCTTACGACGTGGGAGGGGGGGTCTGGGGCCCCAGGGGAGTTGATTTTGGGGGGCCCCCCCTTCTTACAAAAATATTACCGGCGTCTCAGCCAAAAAATCGCCCATTTTACCACTTTAAACGTGGGCAAAAGAACTGTATTGGTAGTACAATAGCAATGGTCCATATCTATCTTTCTCACACTTTTGTAGTCTCACATATATAGACAATGGCAAAATAGCTCCCCCCATATCCCCTCCACCCACATAAAATATCCCCCCCACCCACATACAATATCCCCCTCCACCCACATAAATACCCCTCCACTCACATACAATATCCCCCTCCACCCACATACAATAAAACCCACCCCCCACCCACATACAATATCTCCCTACCCCCCCATCCAATATCCCCTCCACCCAAAATAAAATAAAATCCCCCTTCCACCACTAAATATCCCCTCCCCCCACATACAATATCCCCCTCCCCCCAAATTACAATATCCCCCCCACCCACATACAATATCCCCCTCCACCCATACAAATCCCCCCCAACCCAAAAAAATACCCCCCTTCCACCCAATACCCCAAAAAATCCCCCCCACCAAAAAACCAAAAAATCCCGCTCCCCCCACATACAAATCCCCCTCCACCCAATAAATATCCCCCCCCCCCATATACAATTTACCCCCCCCCCCCCCCATATAAAATATCCCCCTCCACCCACTAAATTTATGTCCCTACCCATACAATATCCCCCCTCCCCCCCATATAAAAATACCCCCTCCACCCACATACACAATCCCCCCACCACCCACAAACAAATATCCCCCTCCAACCCCCATACAAAAAATCCCCTCCACCCACAACAATATCCCCTCCCCCACTACAATACCCCCCTCCACCCCTACAAACCCCCCCTTCACCCCATACAATACCCCCCACCCGTACAATATCCCCCTCCACCCGCATCCAATATCCCCCTCCACCCCGCATACAATATCTCCCTCCACCCGTTTACAAATCCCCCCCACCCCATCAATATCCCCCTCCCCCCCCTACAATACCCCCCCTCCCCCCCACATACAATATCCCCCCCACCAATACAATATCCCCTCCCCCCACAACAATACCCCCCTCCACCACATACAACTATCCCCCCTCCACCCACAAAATACCCCCCCACGTTTCCCTTGGTCACCACCTCACCCCCTTCTAAAAAAACACCACAGAAAGAAAGTCAAACTCCTATCACAGGGGTCAGGTGTTCCCCACTTTTACAACAGGACACATGTACATCCACTATATAATCCCAAAATTTTAAACTACAACCTCCCATGGGGAGAAAACATGGGTCAGACACCAGCCGGGTTTTAACCTAAAACACCAAAACCATATAAACCCATAAGGTCAGAAACCCCCACTCGGGTAAAAACCTACAACACCACCTACGGACCAATAGGGTCAACACAGCTAGGTATAACCTACAACCCACCATAAGAGACCAAATAGAGGTCAGACACCATTTCCAGGTAAAAACCTACAACACCCCCAAAATTTAGAGACCAATAGAGGTCGACCCCAGCTCAGGTCACATCACATTAAGTGAAAACAACATGACCCAATTAAAGGGTAAAATAACCCCTGAAAATCAGGATCATGGAGATGTCTTTCTGAGAGTCGTTTTTTCTTTGGTGTTTTTTTTTCCTTCTCTTTGCACCCTTTCCACGCCCCCATGAGGACTTGTCCCGGGAAAACTATCCCTGCAAAATTACACCAAATATCAAATCCTCATTTTTCCAGCATCTCTTTACCTTTTCCCACCTCTTACAAACTCCCCCAGGGGTGGAGGGGGCAGGTCAAGCCATAACTTAAAAAGCCTAGTATTATACCAGGGGGGGTAGGTAAACACCCCCCATGTAGATAAGCAGGCCCCATTGGGAAAAGTAGAAAGGCTAAAGTTAGGTTGGGGGGTTTCAGTTAGTAGGCTTTTAGGTAGGTGGTTTCCCCCCTTTGGGGTAAGCTGTAGGTAGTTAGGGCCCCTTTTATAGGCTGCAAGCAAAATTTGGTATAAAAAAGAGTTAGGGCCTCCTTTAGGGAGTATACAGGGGAAAGGCTTCCCCTTTAAGTAGTAACAGGCAGTTAAGGCCCCCTTTTGGTATAATTTTCAGGGGTTAGGGGTTCCTTTAGGTAGTTACAGGCAGTTGGGGGCTTTTTAGGTAGTATACAGGCAGTTGGGCCCCTTAGGGAGTAAAGGTAATTAGGGCCCCCTTTAGTAGTTTGCGGAAATCGGTCCCCCCCCCCTTTAGCTACTGTGGAGGTACAGGGCCCCCTTTTTTAAATTTTTGGAGCAGGGCCCCGTTTTGGTAGTCAGGGCCCCCTTTCATTTCCCGGGCCCCCCCTTTTAGCAGGGCCCCCCCTTTTATTAGCAGGGCCCCCCTTTTTAGTAGGGCCCTCCTTTCATTAGCCAGGGCCCCCTTTTTAGCAGGGCCCCCCTTTTATTAGCCAGGCCCCCTATGTAGTCATGGCCCCCCCCTTTTTATTAGCCAGGGGCCCCCCCTTTAGGGTAACAGGGTCCCTTTAGGGAACCAGGGGGCCCCCATAAGGTAGTCAGGGCCCCATTAAGTAGTCAGGGCCCCCCCTTAATGTAGTCAGGCCCCCTTAAGCAGCCAGAGCCCCCTTTAGGGAGTCAGGCCCCCCTTAGCAGCCAGGGGCCCCCCTTTAGGGAGTCAGGGCCCCCCTTTAGTGTCAGGGCCCCCTTAAGCACCAGGGCCCCCCTTTAAAGTAGTCAGGCCCCCTTTAAACACCCGGGCCCCTTTAAAAGCCAGGGGGCCCCTTTAGGTGTCAGGGCCCCCCTTTAAACAGCCATGGGCCCCCCCTTATTAGTCAGGGCCCCCCCTTTAAACGCCAGGGCCCCCTTTGGTAGTAGGGCACCCTTAAGCAGCCAGGGCCCCCTTTTGGGAGTCAGGGGCCCCTTTAAGCACCAGGGGCCCCCTTTAGGTAGTCAGGGCCCCCTTAAGCAGCCAGGGCCCCAACCCCCCTTAAACACCAGGGCCCCTTAAAATACCCCGGGCCCCCTTTTAAATCAGGGCCCCCTTAAGAGCCGGGGCCCCCTTTAAACAGCCCGGGGCCCCCCTTAAAGTAGCCCCGGGCCCCTTTTGGTATCAGGGCCCCCTTTAAATACCCAGGGCCCCCTTTATGTAGCCCGGGTCCCCCCTTTTGTAGCCAGGGGCCCCCTTTAGGTAGTCAGGGCTCCCCTTTAGGTAGTCAGGCCCCCCCCCTTAAGCAGCCAGGGCCCCCTTTAAACAGCCCGGGGCCCCCCTTTTGGTTCAGGGCCCCCTTTAGGTATCAGGGGGCCCCCCCTTAATCAGCCCGGGCCCCCCCTTTTGGTAGGGCGGGCCCCCTTAAAGTAGCCCGGGGCCCCCCCTTTTGGTAGCCAGGGCCCCCCCCTTTAGGAAACCGGGGCCCCCTTAAGTAGTCAGGGGCCCCCCTGAAGTAGCCACGGGGCCCCACTGTTAGCCAGGGGCCCCCTAAGTAGCCAGGGGGCCCCCCGTTAGCCAGGGCCCCCCCGAAAAATAGCCGGGGGGCCCCTGTTTGCCAGGGGCCCCCCCAAGTAGCCCGGGGGCCCCCTGTTAGCCAGGGGCCCCTGAAGCAGCCCCGGGGCCCCATGTTAGCCAGGGGCCCCTGAAGCAGCCAGGGTCCCCCGAAGTAGCCAGGGCCCTATGGGAGCAAAAAAAAAAATTTAACAAACATCCACTTACCTGGGCTGCTCCCGCTTTGGCCGCTCCAGCTGCCGCTGCCCCGGCTCCGTACTGCCGCCCCCCCCCGCAAGCGGCGCGGTATGTGACGTCACCCCGCCCCCTAGCGCATAGGGGGGGGCCCGCAGGCGAAGGCCCAGCGTCTTCAGCCTGTAGGGAGATCAGCCCCCCCCCCACCCCCCCCCCCCCCCCCCCCCCCCCCCCCCCCCCCCGTGTCGCTCGATCCCCTGAAACCCCGCAGCCCCGGGGTCGGGGGCATTAGTCCCCGACTACCGGGGCCGGGCTCTGAGTGTCGGGGCGTGCCCGGGCGTGCAGAGACCGGACACGGACGGGCCCCGGGGGGCGACGGGACTGCCTCCCGGGGGCCCACAGCGGGTCGGGGGGGGGCCCCCCGGGGGTTCCCCCCTCCCCCCGGGGGCCCAGTCCGGGCCGCTTTCGAAATTTTTCACACATAGGTATATGCTCTATAATGTATAGTAACATCTATTCCTGTGCAATACATATGCCCAGGGTGGTACTTTTGGTTGGTGCCTTCCCTCCCCAATATCTCATATTGTGATTTATTTCACAGGTCACCCCCAAAAAATTCTCAGGTAATAAGGTTTTTTGAATGGATTTAATGTATTGTGAGAGTGCTGATTTAAAAAAAAAAAAATCTCAATACTTTTGCTAAATTGGTTCTAGTTTTTAAAACAATAGACATCCATGAAAATAATGCATCCCCCAATGCGATTTGTGTGTGATAACAAATTCAATAGCTTTTTTTTCTGTTTTTTTTGACTATTTTTAAAAGTGTTTAGCAAATTTAAATATCTCATAAAATTATTTTGTATTTCAATTTCTATGCCTACAATGAAGTAAAAGTGACTTTTTGAAGCCAGAATTCAGCTATGAATTTGCAGAGGAAAGAAGCGGCTAATTTGTTCCAAATTTTTTACCCAAAAAATTATCTTGATAAATACAAGTAAAAATTATGACTTCATCAAGAAGAGCCTGAATCACCAATATTGATGTATTCTTCCACTGTGAAGACATGGTGAAAATCAAAGAAAAAATATCACAGAGTATACCTGGCTTATTTTGGAGAAAACTAGGAAAGGAATAGTACATAGGTTTTCAAAACTTGACTAAGGGGAAAGAAACCACTTATAAACCATCATGCCGATCAACAAGCCGCTGGTGAACAAAAGCAAAATCATACTCCCACCGCTTCATATTAAACTAGGATTGATGAAGCAGTTTGTTAGGGCTTTGGACAAAACGAGTAATTGCCTCAAGTACATTTGTAGATCATTCCCTGGGCTGAGCATGGAAAAACTAAAAACTGGAATCTTTAATGGTCCTAATATTCATTAACTCATAAACGGCTCCAGTATTACCAAATGCATGAATGACCCTGAGGCTTTGGCCTGGAAGAGTTTTATCTCTGTTGTGAAGAACTATTTGGATAATCACAGAGCAGACAATTATGAAGCATTGGTGTAAGGTATGCTCGTTAACTTCAGAAATTAGGGAGTTAATATGAGCATAAAGATGCACTACATCAAGAGCCAATTAAACATATTTCCAGATAAACTTGGAGACTTCAGCGAGGAACAAGGCGAGAAGTTCCACCAGGATATGAAGGTGATAGAGGAGAGAAATCAAGGCAGATGGGACATACACGTAATGACAGACTGCTATTGGAGTCTCCAATGTGATTGTCCTGATAACACACCTGGAATGAAATTCTATAAACTATGTTTTTTAAAGCATTGATGTTAATAACAATTAATAGCTAATTAATATTGTATTTATCATATCATAAGTAACATTTTCCTGTCACTGTTAGATATGTTTTATTTTTATATGACGTTAGACTGCTTACTTACTAGTTGTAAGTAAAACAATAATATTCTTGCAAATTTGAATGCTTTTCAAACGTGTTGTGTTGATTAAATAATTATCAAATATCTCAGAAACTATATCCAATCTGGCAAACGCGGAGTCATATTCTTAATCAGCACCATAAGCTTAATATAAAACCATTCAGACATTGTTGGCACCAGAATCACTGTATGCCAGGAATCAATTCAGTATGGTGCACAACTAGCACTTCTAATACATTGGTGTGTACACTAGTAATGCTATACAGTAGTAACACTACCATATACCTTGAAAATAATCTACTATACTCTCCATGGCCTAGCAGTGCCATAAATAGTGGCATTAGGAAAAGTGACCATACAGTGCTCAAATACAAACCTAAAGAGACAAAATAACCCCTTCACGCATAAAGTGATTCAATAATCTAATAAGATGTTAAAATAATACTGCTATACAATTGTTAGTATCATTTGTGGGGTTCACAAGTCTGCAGTGTTTGACAACATATGGCTTACACTTGCAGGTCATTGATCAGTGAGTTCTCACGCTCCTAAGTTCAGCTCCATTTGTCAGACCTATGCATTGACACAAAATTGGGTCTCAAGACAACCCTATTGGTGGCCTACTGCAAAAGCTATTGGAAAACTTGAATGTATGATAGGGCAAGGGAGTACCTTCTAATATATTCAGGAAATACATACCTGTCCTTAATTATGTCATATTTTGTGGTGGAGTTTTTAGATGGTGCAGCATAGCAATTCGTCATCTGCACAGCATATTGAGATACGTCTGCTATTTTCAGAAGAATTCCAATGAACAAATTGGTTTTGGACGTCAAAATAACCTGGGTTCCCTCATAGATGGATGAATAGCTTGAGTCTTTATAGAGCGCCAGAGTTACCGCTAGCTTTCCTGTGCCTTCCATATCCACATCGACCGAGCTGTAATAATAGGTAAAACCTGTATTATAAAACTTGAATATTCTTTTGGCGACAAAGGCATGAGATGATTCTCTTAGGTTATACTGCTAAATCTTATACAGGACACGCCCATCTATAGATGTAGCAAAGCTTAACATCACATTTGACCTATTATAATATTCTTAGCACCAAACTTTCTCCCAACCTTTTAAATGCTTTCCAATGAATTGTGCTAAGATAACTCACTGCAGTGAGTTATCTGTCCCAAGTAGTCTTTGCTACATCTATGCCATGTGTAATTTATAATACTGGTTCCTTCTAATGTGCTGCATAGGACAGTGGCTTCTCAGTAACCCAAACCCAGGATTGACTTTGTCTTCTACACCTCACTATGTTATGTGTTTTATGGCCAAGTTATTAGCCATAAAAGAGACATTTAAAAACCTCCCTTCCACCTCCCACTGTGCTAAAATAAGAAATTAACCAATATTTATTTCTCCCATCAACACCGTTCCAGCGCTGCCAGAGCTCCATTGTTCCCCCCAGTCCCTGACTGATGATGTCCCGTTCATATATCACATGACGTTGCAGTTAATCTGCATGTGACCACAGAGGTCAGTGATTGTCTGCAGCATTATGTGATCCATGAGTGGAGGGGCACCGTAGCTCTGGCAAGGCTGGAACGGTGATGATGGGAGAGGTAAGTATAGGTTAATTCCATATTTTATCATTAAGTGAATGTATGTATATATTTGTCTATATCACAGTGTGCATGTTTGTAAATTTATGTACAGTATATGTGTATATAACTATCATAGTGTATATAAGTGTGTGTTTTTGTGTACTTATGCAAGTACTTTGCAAATATGCACATGTGTGAAATTCCCTTTTCATATTTGTAATAGGTTAATGCATATTAAATATTCAGATTACATGAGTTTTATATCTTACCCTGTAAATGGCTGAAGTGCGGTTTCAAGGGACAGCTGCATGTCTAATGAATATACACAGGAATAACTAATACTAAGTAGATCTTCTCCACCCAGGGATGAATTTGTATTCATTGATAGGTAAATGGTGTTTTTATAAATAACATGTGTTTTGTTGTTCTGTACAAAAGAAGAAAATTACAATTTTTTGTGGACTCACCAAAAGGAATCAGTTCAGAAAAACTGCAAATTCAGCAAACAGGAACATTTACCAGAACCCAAATTCACGACATAGAAGTCGATATTTTCTAACAATATACTGTAGTTTTTTAATATGGATTCTTGTCTCCACAATTAAGTTGGCCTTTTATACTAATCTATGTTTAACATTTTGTTGCAAATTATGGAAATAGTGAAGTCCATTATTACAGATATGTATTCTTCAAATAAATTGTAATGTAGTAAAAATGTAATAAAGTAGAAAATAAATACTTCTAGAAACCCATTCCCAGGGGCGTCGCTAGGTAGTTTTGTTCGGGGCACAAGCCCCGGACCAGACTCCCTGTGCCCCGAGTCTCAGAACGTCCGGTTCCAGGTCATTACTGTGCCCGGTAGAGCCCCAAGCTATTGCACTGTCTGTGCGTCCCCTGGCCCGCTCATACAATTCAGAGCACAGCAGCTATTGCAGCAGCGAGGGGAGGGCGCCTGCTCGGGATGACGGAGCTGAGGGGGAGGGCGCCGCCTGCTCAAAACTGTAAGGGATCAGGAAGCACGCGCTGTCCAGCCGTGAGAGGTCTTCACCCCCTGCTGTGCTCCTATCTGGGGACCAGACCAGCAAAAGTGATGAGGAGCCTCAGGGGCCAACAATAATTTTAAAGTGTAATAAGGGGGAGACAAATAATTTCATTAATGGAACTGAACTGAATGTATGTGTATTAAATGTGTATGTATGTGTGTATAGATGTCTGTGTGTATGTAAAAATTTGTGTATACGTGTGTGTGTGTATGCTCTTGTATGTGTGTGTAGCACTGTATGTGTGTGTATTTATGCCGGTATTGGTAATGCCCTTAATGTGTTATGTGGTATGCCCTTGTGTGTGTATGTAATTTGTGTATACACCACATATCCACAATACACCTCATTCACATCACTAAAACATAATCCTCCTTTTGGTCTGTTCACACGTGTATTGTGACGTGTACAGAACGTTCTGCAATACGCTGTGTGCTTCAGGAGCTCCGCGCTGATCAACACTCTTCCGAAGCTCGGGATGGGGGTAACAGCCTGCCAGCCCCATAGACATGCATTGACATGTCACTTATCTCCCCCGGCATACAATACGATCCTATTGTACGCATGGGAGAGGACGTGTAATCCATAGTTCTCTATGAGAGCTATGGATTACTGCAATTACCCATGTGAACATACCCTTAGACAATGTAACATGACCTGATGATAAATTATATTTGAATATAATATTTTTATATCTGTCATTAGTCAGGGGTTTCGTAGATTTTAGCTGCTGCAGCCAGACTAAGGCTCTGTTCACACTGCGTAAAACCGCGGCCGCATTTCATGCCGTATTTGCGCTTCAATACCCCGACATGCGCGCCGCAATTACTGTAATTCATAGTTCTCACAGACCTATGAATTACATCTCATCTCTCCCGTGTGTACAAAACACACAATTGCACAACGGGGAGAGAAGTGACGTCACTTACAGCACTGATAGTGGAAGTGAATGGACAGCCCCCCCCAACCCCTCCTCCCCCCCGACCTGGAAATACACGCTGAACAGTATTACTTCCAAAACACACCGGTACGCCCTAAAGGTCTGTTCACACAGCGCATGGGGGCACGACCCCGTCACACCGCTATACGCCTGCTCTTGGAAGTACGTGCTCCCAGCGTGTACTTCAGCAGCGCCCGGCCCCCTCCCATCCATCTTCACTTTCCCACTGAATGAAGTGCAGTCACTTATTTTTATGGGGTGGTTCTGTGTGCAGGGAAAACAGGTAATCATAGCCCTCACTGCTATGATTTTACCGTATTTGTGGGTGCACTTTAGCGCATTACAGCACAGCATACCCCACAAATACGCTGTGTATGATCACACGATGTAATGTTGGTCCGTACTTTGACAGGTAATTGCGCTTCAATGCACCTGAAGTACGGGCCGACATTATGGTAACTCATAGCTGTCACTGAGAGCAACGATTACCTGTTCTGGGGAGAATAAATATTAGTGGGAGCTTCAGAGGAACGCACTGGCCACAGTTTTTTCTCTGTAAAAACACATGCTGCGGTTCATGGGGCGTAAAAAACACTGTGTGAAACCCGCCCTTCTGAGCAAAATACAACACAGGGCCCGGGCCCCGGATGTTTTGGGACCCTAGCAATGCCCCTGCCCATTCCAGATTGTGCTTGTCTCAATTTTAAAGAGCAGGATGTGGTTTCCACAAGTGGTGCATCATTACCAAACAAGCAAGTGAAAAAAGAAAGGAGGCCACCAAGACCTCCTGTCGCAGGTGATGAGGAGGGTTGCTGAGAGTGGCTTCATTTCCATTCCTACTATGTGACCCCAATTCTCTTGGTATGTCTCTGTATTGTAACGGTCTGGTAGTGGATCCACTGGACCGCCACAAGCGATAATGGAAGCCCACACCAGGGAGCGGAGTGTGAGTAGGTCCCGGTATTCACCAGAGCCCGCCGCAAAAAGGGATGGACTTGCTGCAGCAGGAATCTACCAGTCGCTTCCACTGGCGGGACTTGCTTGCGGGGGCCCGGCCAAGGTAGGCGAAGTACAAATCGCAATCCCACTCGAGTCGGGACAGGGAGGAGGTCAGGGCAGGGGGCAAGGTTCGTGGGCGGTAAACGTAAACAAACGGTTCGGTAACACGGTAGGCAAGACAAGGCTTTCTGGAACGCTTTCACAGTAGGCAAGACACTAAAAATCTCGCAAGGCTGGGCCCGGAAGAGGCTGGACTTAAATAGGAGCAGTGCCTGCTAATGGCCAATTACCGGTGCACTGTCCCTTTAAATCTCACACTGGCGGCGCCGCGCACGCCGAGAGATAGAGACGGACGGGACAGGAGCGTGGCTGGGTAAGTGACTGGAAACACTTGCACCGGAGTGAGCGGAACCCGGAACCGAGGTGCGGGACGGGGCGCCGCTCGGAGTCGGGGCACGGATGCGCCTGCGACCCGGGACGAGGGTCGCAGGGGCATCCGTGACATGTATGTAAAAATGTGGCTACCACGGGTCGTGCTACAGCTGGTGTCCACAGCCGTGGACACACCCATGTGCCTCATCATCGCCATCATGTGCCTCAATGTCCTGCTCTTCCTGTCTGCTGGCTCTAGTCTGCAATCTCTCTCTTAGGCTGCGTTTACAACCGGTATTTGGTCTGTTTTTGGCATGCAGGGGGATGGCTTTTCTGGTTTGCGGATTCAAGCACTCCCCCTTTGCACCGACATGTTCATGTTCCGCCTGAAAACCGGGCAGAAGAATCAACATATTCTATGTTTTACGGACCGCCGGCAGTCTAAAAAAACATCCGGCGGAAAATTTTCCATTAAGGTCCGTGTAAAAGGTTGACAGCCGGTTTACAGGCGGCTTTCAAAACCGAAAACCATTTGTAAATCCGGCTGAAAACCTGTGCTGTGGGGAGAAGCCCTTAGGGCCGGGGCTTGTGTCTCCAAACTGATATAAAAGGCCAGTGTGCACCATCCAACCTGTGCTCTGAGACTTTTGTCTATGCTGCATATGTGTTCCTCCCCCATTCCTCAGTCCCAGTTTGTTGGTATGTTCTAGGTTTTTTTCCTTGAGTTTAACTTTGTTCCTGCTTGTGTTTTCCTGGTATTGACCTTTGGCTTTCCTTAACTGTTTACAAGTGAACTCCACCTGCCCTGATCACTGACTTGTGATCCGTTACACTTGTACACTGTCTGCCCTGATCATTCGCTTGTGTCCCGACTATGTCTCTGCCTAATTTTTTATGCCATGTCTGCACAGACAACATTTGTCACTACCTGGTGCCCAAACCCCTTTGCAGGGCTTAAAGGTAAAGACCAGGGTCTCCTTAAACACCGTTCCACTGCAGAGTGAAATGGCAAACTCGTGAATGACCCAGAGGATCCACACCTGTCCCTGTCAATGACTGCTTACATATTACAAATTTTTAAGTTTGTTTACTTGACATAAAACAAATATCTTGGTGAAATTAACATTGAATGCTTGGTGCATCTCTACTTACCACCAACTCATTTCCACAGACTCCCTTTTTCAAGATGGATACTATCGATATGATGTTTGTCGAGTTGTAATCAGCAAACCCAACACAGGAGCTGTCTTTTAGATGTATGTTTTTGGTGTTTAGGTTGTACTTTTCTAGATCACATTTCAGGAAAGAAGCTTTTATTTCCTGATTGCCACATGAAAGCATCGGACGAATGTTTTCTAAGGCTGAGAAAGTGGACACAACATTGTCAGAGTTCATTATAAATGTCAAATGGATGTTAGGGTTTAGTAATGACATATAAGGGTAATAGGGTTCATCTGCAGTTTTATTAATGTATGCATTTAATAAATTCTGCTAAATAAATTTTTCACCATACCATCAGCAATTTTATGTGATTCAGATTAAAGTGGCTAACTTACAATAGACAAAGCTATGGACAGAATGGCTATATTACAAAATAAGTAGGCTCTTTATCTGATTGCATATAGCTCCATTTTGAAGGAATACTCTGTTTTTTTCTCCCTTAGTTCATTAGGGTGCTTTCACACGGTGCGTTTTTGGTGCGTTTTCGATGCGTTTTTTTGTGCAGGAAGGCACAGCAGCTAATGCTGTACATTACTGCAAAAAAATTGCGGTGAATTTGTGGCAAAATCGCGGTAATTACTGTGATTTTTGCCGCGATTTTTGTGCAGCAATGTACAGCATTAGCTGCTGTGCCTTCCTGCACAAAAAACGCATTGAAAAAGTGCATCAGAAACGCACCAAAAACGCACCGTGTGAAAGCACCCTTACAAATTGCCTCTAGGTGCACAGTAGTGCAAGTAATGTTGCTCACCTGCAACTGAATACAGGATTTCTCACTGCTGCCACAGAATTATATGACCTGAACTCTGAGTTGTTGAAACACACCACAGTGTTGTGTGACCCAGAAGTGAATCTCTCTGTGCATTCCTATGGGAGGTTTAACCCCTTATCAACCTTGGATGTATGCATACGTCCTGAAGATCGCTCGAACTCTAAAGCAGAGTTTGCGCGATCGCTGCAGTATGTCAGTTGTATATTACGGCTGAAATCCTGCAGCATCGGCCCCGACTGGAGATCACTCTGGGGAGGGCCGATTAACCCCTTAATTATCGCGATCTCCTGTAAGAAATAAAAATAAAAACCACTACCAGGATTTCTGTATTTTATTCAAAACGCCTCACTAAAATCTTAATAAAAAGTGAACAAAGCGTCATTCGAACACCCATAATGGAACCAATAAAAACATAAATTCATCCCGCAAAAAACAAGCCCCTACTCAGCTCCGTACACAGAAAAATAAAAAAGCTATGGCTGTCAGAATAGGACAACATAAAAATGCAATTTTTTATATATTACATATTTCCATTGTGTAAAAGTAATATAACATAAAAAACTATATAAAATTTCTATCATTGCAATTATACTGACCTACATAGTAAAGTTATCCTGTCACTAATACTGCATGGCGAATGCTGTAAAATTGAAACCCAAAAAACAATGACTGAACTGGGTTTTTTCCCCTCATTTTCATGGACCAATGCTAAAACAAACTATGGAACACCTCATGGGCATAACTAGAGAAGCCTGGGCCCCATAGCAAACTGTTAGATGGTGCCCCCTGCCCGTCCTTCGGCTGCCTCCCCGACTACAAACTTTTGCCGGGACATGCAGTTACTAGATAATACCTCACTATAGATATCACCATCATACTGCTACCAAACAAATTCACTATACGAAGTCCAACATTACCAATAATTCTACTACATTTGGACCTGATTATACTGCCAGAACACGACCACAAATTACCACCACATAGAGACTGAATAATACCCCTATACTATGACTGAATAAAGATCAGTATACAAAGACCAATATTACCACCATATAGTGACCATATAGTCGTATGTATCAGTGATCAGTGTGCACAGGTGCTCTATTACCCCCATACAGTCACCATATAATGGTAGATACCAGTCCACACAGACTCTGCAGACATATAAGTGATTACAGTGTAGTTACATCTTGTGACTCACATGTGACATTTCTCTGACAAATCGTCGACGCTCCATTTTGTCCTGCAATAGGTCCAGACCACCATGATGACTTCTCCCGGACACCACTCATCGCTGCAGATTTGGACACAAATATCTTAGAATCCTCACTTTTCCTGCCCCCCACCTCTGCAAAAACTTCCAAGAGGTGGTAGAACAGGTTCAGGCCATAGCTTAGAGGCCCAGTCTCCAAGAGGGGAGAAACAGAGGATTCATCCTCTAGAGATTGTGTTACAGCTATGGCCTATACCCCTCAGAATCATATTGCCAGGTAGTTGGTAGGCTCTAGATAGGTAGGTTGGTAGGCAGTACAGAGGCCTCAGGTAGGTAGATTGGTCCTAGGTAGGTAGGCAGTAGTTAGGCAGGTCTCAGGTAGATTGGCCCTATGTAGCCAGTAATTAGGCCCCAGTTAGGTAGGCAGCCCTAAGGTAGGTAGGTAGGCTGTAAATAGGCCCCAGGTAGCTAATTAGGCAGTAGGTGGGCCACAGTTAGGCTGTAGTTGGGCCACAGGTAGCTAGGCTATAGATTGGGCCCACATAGATAGGTAGGTAAATAGGCTATAAGGGGTCCCAAATAGGCAGGCAGACGTTAACTAGGCTATATGAGGTTCATTTAGGCAGGCAGGGTTTAAGTAGGCTGTAGGGTCCCCATATAGGCAGTTAGGGTTTAGGTAGCTATAAAGCCCATATAGATAAACAGGCACGGTATAGGGGCCATATAGGTAGGAAGAATGGATTTAGGTAGCTATAGGGATCCATATAGGCAGGCAGGGTTTAGGTAGCTATAGGGCCAATATAGGTAGGCAGACAAGGTTAAGGTAAGGTATAGGGGCCATTGAGGTAGAAAGGCAGGGTTTAGGTAGCTATAGGGGCCATATATAGACAGGCAGGGCTTAGGGTAGTCTATAGGGGCCTGATATAGGCAGGCAGGGCTTAGGGAAGTCTATAGGGGCCCAATAAAAGCAGGCAGGGCTTAGGGTAGGCTATAGGGCCCCATTTAGGCAGGCAGAGCTTAGGGCAGGCTATAGGGGCCCTATATAGGCAGGGGGCTTAGGGCAGGTTTTAGAGGCCCATATAGGCAGGCAGGGGGCTTAGGGCAGGATATTAGGGGCCCCATATAGGTAAGCAGGGGGCTTAGGGCAGGGTATAGTGGCCCATAGGCTATGTTCACATGGCTTATCCACGGCATAATTGCGGGGATGTATTTCGCCCACAATTACGCCGTGTGCTGTGCAGCGAGCAGGGGGGGGGGGGGGGCCGCAGCCCGCCAGCCCCATAGAAGTTCATTATTCACAGCGTGAATTCGCCGTGAATAAGTAACATGTTACTTTCTCCCCGCTCAACGTATTTTGCGAGCGGGGAGAGGAGACATAATCCACAGTTCTCTATGAGAACTGTGGATTACCGTAATGTCTGGGACGTATTTCGGCCGTATTGAGCACAGTACGGCACGAAATACGGACCAAAAGATGTCCCAAAATAAGCCGTGTGAACATGGCCCTATAGGAAGACAGGGCATAGGGCAGGTTATAAGGTTCCCATATAGGCAGGCAGAGTATAGAACAGGTTATAGGGTCCCCAGGGCTTAGGGCAGGTTTTTAGGAGCCCCATATAGGCAAGCAGTGGGCTTAGGGCAGGTTATAGGTGCCCATATAAGCAAGCAGGGGGCTTGGGGCAGGCTTTATCTTTAGGCTTTTAAATCACTTACTCACCTGTCTTTCGCTCTCTCGCAGCTCAGCTCCCGGCCAGGATGTGACGTCTGTGCCTAGCAGGCAGGTTAGCAAAGCATCGGGTGGTCTTGCATTCGAACATCCGCCGGCAGTGAACTGTTATGTCCACTGCCGGCGGGTTCAGGAGCGTCATTACCGGGGTAGCAGACGTGTTAGCAGCTGCCCCGGTGTGTCCGGGCCCCTGCTACACCTGTACATCCAAAATGCGCAATACATACCTAGATAAGATCCATGAGTGGTGTTGAATCCAAAATGGGGTGACTTTTGAAAGATTTCACCTGTTCTAGTACTTTGGGGTCTTTGCAAATGCAACATGGCATCCACCAAAATCTGTGTTCCAAAAGCCAAATAGCTCTCCCTCCCTTGGACGCCCTGCCATGCACCCAAACAGCAGTTTACACCCACATGCAGGGTACTGCACAACTTGGAAGAAATTGTGTAACAAATTTTGGGGTGCTTTTTTCCAGGATTCCTTGTAAAAATGAATCATATTAAGCCAGAGCCAGTTTTGGCCTTCCTGACAAAGCCCAGGTTTTAAAATCTGACATATGTCACTTTTTGACACTTTTACCTATCCAAATGATTCAGAGACTGTTTTCTCGTGACACATTGTTAGTAATACATTTTGGTCCATACAATCCTTGTTTATTTGTGAAAAATATCAAAATATCATGAAAATTTGCAAAAATTTGCAATTTTCAAAGACAAAGACAATTTTCAAAGACACTCAAAATAGCATCTACCGTATGTCCACTGTAGGTTTGCATAATTTCTTTATTTTTTTTATTTTTGCCACATTAGGGGGCTTAGAGATTACAGCCAGCGATACCCAATTTGTATATTTTTTTATGTTTTACTGCTTTTACACAATAAAAACACTTTTATTAAAAAAAAACAAAAACACGTTTTTGCCCTAAGCAGCGGGTACGCCCGCCGTGGCCGGGACAGGCAGAAGCGGCGTTCACAGGAGCGTGGACAGGTAAGAGAACTGGCGCCAGGGACTGGGCCGGGCAGGGTGCGGGGGGGGCATGGGACCCTCGGCGGGGAGGGACCGCGGCACCCGCGCCAGCCCCCATGACAAGGCCCTTGAACCATCAAGGTATTGACAGTGTGCACTGCCCAACACAAGGGAGCAGATGCTGCATGTACCACTGACCACTAGGAATATTTTTCTAGAAAATCAGCAATCAAAATGGCTATCAGACTACTAAAAAGTAGATCTGTCTATATGCCTTGCCTTCATCACCTTTTATTGTAATTTCTATTGACTTGCAATCAAATGGTTGTAATTTTTTTGTCAAATATGAAAACGATTATGTAGCAGCTATGACAAGAATATATTATTTGTGTGGGAAAGCCATATAATATTTTAACATCCATTCCTTATAGATATCGTCTGGTTGAACATACCTGTAGTAGTACCATCATTTTTGCAGTAGCAGCGGTAATGACCACCAACTGTTCTACATTCTTCATCATCAGAACATGAACAAGATTCAGGAACAGTAGATGGATCTGAAAAAAACAGGAATAAAAATCTTTTTCGACCTGGAAACTATCAGCAGAACTATTATTGCATCATTTTATTCTAAGGATGTTTACACAATCAGTGATCTGTTTCACATATAAATAGCTACTTCATGGCTTTGGTTATGGATGGTAAGGAAGTACCAATAAACCAATAGTCCACTCATGTTAATACAGTATTATGCAGTGATAAAAAACAGCAAAAATAAATAAATAAATAAATAAATGAAAGGTCTGCCAACAGTAAAAAAAAATCCAAAATGGATTCATTGCAAAAAAAAAATAACAAAAAAGTGGGCAGGACAACCACTAAACTAGAATCCTCCAAGATTCAAGTATCTTCCCAAGTACATGTCATTATATCTTGTATATATCTTGTAATAATTGTATAATAATTGTCTTACCTGTGCAATATCCAGAATAGTACATGGGGGTCCAACTGAATTTATAGATATGAAAACCTCCAGGACAAGCCTTAATCTTCACATCTGATGTCCACTGACAGCAATAACCATTATCCGAAGTACAAACTGTACGATTCACAATTCCATCTGAAGGTTGTGGATGTGTTCCATCTAACCACATGGGGTATCTGGTGTAACAACGACCTGTAGAGGGACAAAACTCTGCCATTTGGATTCCACCACTGCCCATAAAACGATACCATCCATTCAGGTAATAGTCAGAACGTCCATAGTAGTAGTAATAGTAGTAATAGTAATAATAATCAAAATATGATGTGCTCCTGGAAGGTTCATTCAGGGTAGTATAGTTGAAGCATGGATCAGAGCAGCTGTGGGACCCGGTGTATTTGATACATTCTCTGCCGAACCCACAGACATCTTTTGTGCATTCATCTATCTCACATTGATAACCATTTCCATAATATCCTTTTGGGCAATAGCATGAGTAGGATCCAAAATAGTTGGAACAATTTGCTAGCGGGTCACAATTATTCAGTGTGGGTGAAGAACATTCATCTATATCAACACAAGTTTTATTTTTGAATATGTAGCCATAGTAACAGACACAGTTGTATGAGCCATAGGTGTTGACACAATACCCATTATAGTTGCATGGATTTGACCATTGGTAATAATCACATTCATCAATATCATAGCATGAAAATCCGTCGCCGCTGAAGCCTTCTTTACAGACACAGGTATAGTCAAATAAATCTTTTTTACACATGGCATTCATGTTACATCTTGAACAAATTGCTGCAAAAAACATATAAACTGTTATTAAGGAATAGACATTATACTGGATTAACATTCTTGATCACATTAATAACTGTACAGTCATGAGAAAGAAAGCACAAACTGTTTGGATTTCCATTTAATGATTTAATAAAAAATAACATGTAGTCCTGAGGGGGTCTTAAAATTAGTTAAATACGACCTCAGATGAACAATAACACAAATTACACCGAATAATTTTTTATTTAACAAAAACTAGCCCAAAATGCTAAAGCAGTGTTTGAAAAATTTAATATACCATTACTGCTTCCTCTTCGGCTACAGTAAAGAAGGTTTCTACAAAAACATAGAAGGGGATTCTTTACTGTACTAAATCCCAAAAAAATTCAACCTTATTTAAAACATAACTTTTAATCGAAATTCAAAATTTAGCTGATAGGGACCCATCGCTCTACATATAGAGTTGTATTTCGTACAGCACAGAATACCAAAAGTCAACAAATGTCCTGTTCTGACCCTTAGACGAATACCCTAAAAGGCCCTTAGCAGGGTAACTGCCCCGAAAAGAGTAACCCCGCACAACTAATATGACCTAACCAACAGTCCCTGGATCTATCCTCAAGTGAGCCAGAGTTAACAGGGCACTAATAGGTCAGTCAATTTCCACAAGTAAGTGACAACTTTAAATCGGACACATATCAAATCCAGCTAGTGTAGCAAAAACGGTCTAGGTCAAGACCACTTGGACTAAATGCACTGTTCCAAATACAGGGACAGCTGGTCAAAAAATCCAAGCATATATATATTGGTCTTATTGTGACTATATAGTCACAATAAGACCAAAGAATACATTAGATAACGCACATGTTCAATGTCAAGAAAAAGACATAAACAATGTTAAACCCCAGACGCATTTCCTCCCAGGCCACGGAATGGACAATTGTTATGGAGTACATCAGCTCCCACATTTTTTGTCTTCAGGAGTATACACCATCCTTTTGTATGATCATCACCATGTATCCCTACCGGGTGATGATTCTGTGACCTGGGAGAAAACATTTTTTATGTTTTTACTTTATCTTGACCTTGAACATATGCGTTGTCACAGTGCAAATAGGGTATTTAACCCCTTACTGACATATGACATACTAGTACTTCAATACGTCAGTAAGGGGCTTTGTAGCCGGATCTCACAGCGATCCCGCCACATTGCTTATGGGTGGTGCTGCTAATTGTAGCTAACAACCACCGGTAACAGTATGGGATGGAGCCGGCTCCATTCCGTGTTGTTAACCTTAAGGCGCCACGGAAAACACAGCCGTGGCGTCTAAATGAATGAGAAACGGTGCCTTGCACCGTTCACAACTCTGATCTGGACCTCTGCGGCAAGATTGTGGGGTTCTGATTGGTCAATATGACAGCTGGAAGCATTGTGAAAGCTTCCATCCTTGCCATGTTTTTCGTTTTACTATTAAAAGTACAAATCCCTCTCATTTGCCACTTTACAAATACATAAAGTAATAAAAAGGTTACACACATTTAGTATTGCTGTGTCCATATCTATTAAACTATAACATCAATTATCCTGTACGCTGAACATTGTAGAAGAATAAATATTCCAAATACCAAAATTGTGTTTTTTTGGTCATTTCATGTTCCCTAAAATTTTGAATAAAAGTGATCAAAAAAGTTGCATGTATTCCAAACTGGTACCATAAAAAGTGCACTTCAGCAGGCAAAAAAACGTACCCTTACTCAAGTCTGTAGGTAGAAGTACAACAAAGATATTGGTCACAGAAACTGGTGCAGCAGCAAAAATTTGAAAAATAGAAAATGTTTTGATTTTTTACAATGTTAAAACAACTTATACTTACAAGATATGTTAAACGTGTTACCTTTGAATGAAGAAAGGAAAAATGTGTCAAATATCAGACATAACTAATATAAAGAAAAAAATCTGATAGTTACTTACAGAACTGAGAAAGAATCAGTCCATTCAAAGATAAAATATTAAAAAGATATTTAAAATGTTTATGAACCCCTTTTTTTAAAAGGATTTTTTTTAAAACCCTATAATATATCAAATAGCCACAGCATTAAAATCTAGTATTGTATAGGTTTCTGTTGTCAGGTCCTCGTTCTCCACATCAATGTGTGATGAATGTCAGGAATTCTGCTTCCATTCCATCCTCTTCTGCTTACTAGATTGGATAAGGCTGTTGCTATGCAACTGCCTCAACTCTCTGGACTATCAGCTGACCATACACATGTGTGAGCTTTATTGTTTGGGAGTGGTTGATTGCTTGTCCTCTATAAAGCATTGTTCACTTTGTGGCTGGAGATGTACATACTGTTAGCTGAGAGATTGTGTCTTGTGAGATTGTTGCATTTTGGTTATTTAGTTATCTGCTTCAAATTACTAGAGTCCTGTTTGTATTAGTTATCTGTTGCTTCTGTTCTGTGTCAATCTTGCAGTGTGTTCTATTCCATATTGTCACCGGGTAGGATAGGGCCAAGGGTGTCTGCTGTTAAAGTTACTATTAGGGACCCGTTAGGAACCGATAAGGGAAGGTTAGTTGTTAGGGTCAGGTGTTTTTTGGTGTATTGCTTCTGTATTTAAGTCATTTATCCTTCCTAGCTGAATTCATTTCTGTTATAAGTTTTCTTGCTGTCTATTTAAACCAGCAACATTACAAAATGAGCCTTGAATAGCCACAACCCTTCACCAGTTCTCCTTCTTAGGATGATATTTATCAGGTACAAAACAGTGCATACCAGAAATACCCCACACACCCTGATGTTTAGAAGCTGTTCTGACTCAGTACTCTAGCCATGACAATGGATCTTGTAAAAGTCTCTCAGACCCTTTTGCCTGCTTATTTTTCCTCCTTCTAAACTGGACTGTTAAACTAAACGGACTGTTAACTTGCTGCCTGATATCTTCATCCTTTGAGAGGCACTAATGCCATAATATCATCAATGTTATTTACTTTGCTTATTTACGTAGTTTGAATGTCATGGTGGATCAGTATAATTAATAGAACACTATTAATGGATAAAGAAAAAACTAACATACAGATTGATCAATAGATTGACAAGGGATATATATATATATATCAGGGATGCACCCCTGATGAAGCGCTAGTATAGGCGCAAAACGCGTAGGGTAGTACGTTGTTTTTAAAACATTAAATTGTTCTTATTCCTAATCTGGAGTAGAGCATTTACTACCATATCCACGAGCGCCGCACCTCCTTTTTTTTCTCTCGGACCGGGATCGTTTCCTATTTCTTCCTGCACTGGCTGGAGTTTTGTCAGTGCAGGCACAGGATCGCAGGCTGCCGTGGACCAGAGCTACAAACCAGAGGGCTCTTAATAACAAACTTACATGAGTGTTGTGCCTCTACTGCAATCGCACAACGTATACAGGTGAGTGTATCTCTCACCTGTTTTTACAATTTTCTTACCATTTGTGCGCCTTTGTGTCTCTCTTTTTCTTTTTAACCCTTGAGAGTTTATATATATATATATTTATATATATATATATATATATATATATATATATATATATATACATATAGATACTGTAGATAGATAGGCTGTGAATACTAATATAGCTTCCAAGTGAGGTTTAATGTAGTATATAACTTATTTAAAAGAATTTAGGGCTTTTGCTCTTTTTTACAAATATAACTCCTCAGCATTCAGTAATGCTTTTACGCATGTGCACTGGTGATGCCACAATAGGGAATACTCCATGTGAACAGAACAACTTACTTCGTGGGATTTTGTAAATGTGTGTCATTCTATTCTGTTGTCAGGAGTTACTTGTGAGTTGTGGACAGCGTGGGAGAGTTTGATGCCCAAGCTGCAACTGTATTGTGATGGATGCAGAGAATGCACAGTTTAGCAAGATCACCGATCAGCCCCACCCATAGTATCATGTGCTTAATCCCGTGACACCTATGAATGGTATTTTTTCTTAATGTGTGGTCCATAAATACATGGAGCTACACCAGTTTTATGGCATGATATCGGACAAAAAAAAACTGTTGTTGACCATGTCCGACATAAATATATAAAAGATTCTGTGCCACAAATAGGGGAAGACATCCTCAACAATTTTTTTGGCGCCAATTATTAGCAGGCGTGACTTGCCACACTAATAAGATTAGATACAATTATGATTGTGTTTCAAAAGAATGTGGCCAAAAAATGTCATACTAATCCATGTCAATTTAAAAAATTTCAAACTGGCAAAGCTAAGACAAATTTTTGGCACAGACACTTTTTGTGCCACTTTTTTGCGTACATGTGTCTCACATCGAAATACATTCTTACATACTGACAAATGCTGTACTAACCTAACGAGATGTTCCACTGTCTAGCCTGAGCCAGTTTTTACACAGGTGACACATAAAGTTTTCTGTACACAATAAAATAAAATCGGTGCTATTACTGTATTGGAACTATGTAGTACTATATTATATATATTACTCTCATTTCTGTATTTACACAATTCGATGTTTATGCATTTTTAATGTCGATTTTTATGTGAGTGGTTTGGGTATTTAAATCCTTTTATGTATGTATCAAATTGCTTGAGAAAAGTTGCAATGATATGGGTGAATAGAAGGTTTTTTATTTTATCTGGAGTAGTGCTACAGCTTTTTTGAGGATAGATCGATAGGTAGATAGATAATTAACATATGAGATAATTAACCTTCTAAGCAGAAGATATGGATTATAGAGAAGACAAAAAGCAAATGATCTAGTAAAAATGTTATGCAAAAAAAATTGTGTTTTTCACTTACCAGATAAATTTTTTTCTGAAAAAAGGGGGAAAAAACAATAAAAAAGACATGTAATTTAAAAGTATTGTTACTAATATCATCCATGTGATCAGTTATAACTTATATTGGAATTTTAAAGGATCATACTTTAAATCATCAATATTAATACAAAATTCCTCATCTCTAAAATCTATATATTCTCGATGTATTGTAATATTTAAAGTGTACCTGTACTTTGTGGTAACATTATTTTTGGCCACTATATACCTTACATATGGCATTTTTTACCAGTTGCTGAAAGTGCCATCTGTAATTATCAGTGTTCCCTGAGCTGGTTAATGGAGAGAAAGCGCAATTTTTTCTACCATACACCACACAAAGACACACATAAACAGGCATACATGGATCCTGCTTTATAATATCTCCAAAGCACACCCTTGGGGACAGCAGCAGTACTGAGCAGTATAATGTTACTCAAGCACTAGCAACAGCTTTCTCCCTGTCTCCGTGTGTCACTCTGTGCCTCATTCTTTCCTAAGTCATTTCTCCCTGCCTACCTGCCTACCATCTCTATAGGTATCTGGGCAGTGTGTAACCTGATCCCTCTTCTGACAGCCCCTCTCCTTAAAAGGGTTGTCAAATTTAACATTGTAAGAGTATGTTCGCAGTGTTTTCGTGGGCCGTATTTTGGGGCGTAATTGTGCTGCAATACACCTGAAGTATGGCCCGCAACTACGGTAATTCATAGCTATCATTGAGAGCTATGATTACCTGCTGTTTTCCCCGATGCGTACTGTGTGTCGGGAGAAAGAATTGACATGTGAATAACAGTGAATGGGGGCCGGCATACAGCACTTTAGAAGTATGCGCTGGCCAGACTCCTTGTGAACTCACCCTAAGATGCCAGTGACAGAGGTACAGTATATAGTGCAAGTGTGCAGTTCATTGTGAATGAGGCCTACTACTGTGGTATTGAAATGGCAGATAAGGTGTGTCCAGCACAGTAAGGATTCATGGAGAAAACATCAGAACATGTCTTAGCAGGGTTTACTGATAGCACGGACTAATAATTCATAGTCACTTATCCTCACATTAGCACAGCAGGATGTGATGTGAACTTGCAGCTTACACCTTCTCAGCCAAGTAGGAGTAGCCTCTCTACGAGTCCCCTCCAAAATATCCTGTAGTCTCCTAAGCTCCACTGGCTCTCTCTCAGACCCTTGCAGTTGTGAGGACCCAGACCTGCCCATACCTCATCACCCATGTACCAAATGACTGGCTAGGATCCACTTTCAGGCTCCTCTTCTTCACAACTGGTATGCTCACTCTGTCTCTCTCTCTCTCTCTGCAGCTGAAAAAGGGGTAAAAATACAGCTTTTGAGCTGTATCTCAACTAGTTACCCAGTATCCAATCAACGTTGCTCGGCACACCTTGAATTTATAGTCCCTGAGTGCTGGGTATAACCAAAGTCACAGTCCCATTAAGTATATATACGCAAAAAATTATCATGAAATATTTACAATCTTTATTTTCAGAAATTCTGAACAAACATTTCTTAGGATTCAAAAGTTATCGCGACTAATCAAGTCCATAAACGTTTTTCAGTCAAAATCATTATGTGATTTTGTCTGTTGGATTTAAGTTAGGTATTACTTTTAATGGGATTCATTATTATGTCTGCAACGACACATCTGAGGAAGGTCCTAAGGGGACCGAAAACGTTTATGGACTTGATTGGTCGCGATAACCTGTGAATCCTAAGAGATGTTTGTTAAGAATTTCTGAAAATAAATATTGTAAATATTTTATGATAATTTTGTGCCGGTATATACTTATTGGGACTAGTTACCCAGTATTGTACTTAGCACTGACAAGAGGCAAATACCCAAAAACAGTTGTCTGCAGATGAATACTTGGTATTGCTTTCCTCTCAGTCATATTGCAAGGCTCAGTTAGTTTGATGTGACTTAAGGGGTTGTGTGAGAAATAAAAAAATAAAAAACCTCAGGCAGGAGTACGGCAGCAATTTTCTTCTCCAATAATGATTATTCCATAGACAAAACGAGCAGTCTTTTCTAATTAAAGGTATTTAGGAATTTTTTCATTATGACATGTAGTTTATCTATTTAGTTTTCTTCATTTCCGGAGAACTTCTTTAAGGAATGCTACATCTAATTGGTGGCCCAGCACAGTCTTAGCCATTTGCCCTTGAGCTTAATTAAATATACAGTATCTCTCCATCTGACGAATCAAGCGAATATTTTGTTGCTTGGTGTTGTGGGACAATCTGACTCTGGTCCACAGCTGGCTTGTGGCCAGATGACCACTTTTATGGTGGAACTAACAACTATAAACTCAAACTCTGAACTAACTGGCATTTTGCAAGATAGTTGATTATAGCCTGTAGCTCCTTCTTCTACCCTAAGTTCCATGAAAACTCCTGATTGGTTGCAGTGCAACAAGTAATACTGGCACTTAAAGCTCTAGTTCCCAAAAAGTGCAACAACAACAGCAACAAATATATATATTACAGCTCTTTAGTACAGACAGTATGAAATACCTTCACATACAGATACAAGATCAATTATCTGGTTTCACCGCTCTGTAACATCATCATCACCACTCAGTAAGTGAATGGCGTGTGAACAGTGGCTCAAGACTG
Source organism: Phyllomedusa bahiana (assembly GCA_025379985.1). Taxonomy (NCBI): domain Eukaryota; kingdom Metazoa; phylum Chordata; class Amphibia; order Anura; family Hylidae; genus Phyllomedusa; species Phyllomedusa bahiana. The sequence continues at coordinate 28,816 of JAODAL010037514.1, forward strand.
CTGAAGCCACTGATTGGGAACAGGAAGTTGTCAGCTTTGACACTCAGTGAGTGCAAAGGTGATCATATTTTTTTTCTTTATCAAACAGGTGTAGCTTATTTTAGTAGAAAAGAAGATATTAATTATAAAGAAACCTCCTGTAACACAATAAAGATTTCATAAGAGTGAAGGGTATGTTTAGTAAGTGGAGGGGGGGGGGTTTAGGAACCAAAGTGAATAGTGTTGATCGAACGGTTCGAGAAAAGTTAAGTTCGAATCGAACGTCTCGATTTTTTAGAACTCGAGCCAAACTGAGCTTTTTATTGTTTGTTTGAGAAAAATTCGCTTTCGAGACGTGTTCAACGCTCCATTTTTAGTTTCGCTTTTAGCTGCATCATGCAGTTTGGGTGGCCATCCAATCAGTGCACAGCACAGAGGAGTGTAGAGAAATGTCACCACTGACACTTTCAGTTATCGGTGCCTCGCAGTGCCTGTGGCTTCTAGCCCGCAGCTTGAGGATGTAAACCGTCAGGAACAGGAAGTCACCTGTGATGATGATGGTAACATTGCGGACAGGGCCGTTCCTAGGCTAAATTTCACTCAGGGCGAGGTGAAGACATTTCGCCCTCCCTTCCCCCCCCCCATAACATATGGCGCTACAGTGCGCCACATTGCATCACCATAAACCAAAGCCAAAATATACAAAAAGCTTAACCACAATCTGCTACATATAAAACTACTAAATAATACTCATACAGTTACCAAATAACACTGCTACACCAACCAGAATCCCAAGACCACTAAGACCACATATCACCAGCACACAGTCGACCGAATAATACCACCACACCATGACCACATTTCACCACCATATAGTGACTGAATAATACAAACTGACCATTACTGAATACAAACCATTATATTTCAACCTATATTACCGGCGTACAGTGACCATACAATGATGGATACCAGCTGTACACAGGCTCTACAGACATATAAATGATTACAGTAAAGTTATATCTAGTGACTCACAGGAGACGTCTCTGAAGAGTTGTTCTCTTTCTCTTCTTCTTCTCCATCTGTCCCAGACGCCATGACAACTACTCCCGACTCTTCACTGTAAAATTTACAAAACAAATATCTTAAGACTCCTCAATTTATCAGCACTTCTCTACCAATTCCTATCTCTATACAAACTCCCCATCTATAGCACCTCATATGGTAGCCATGTAATATGCCCCCTGTAGCCACGTAGTAGCCCCCTATACCCAGGTAGTAGCCCCCTGTAGCCAGTTGATGCCCTCCTGTAGCCAGATGATGCCCCCTGTAGCCAGGTGATGCCCCCTGTGGCCAGTAGATGCCCCTAGTAGCCAGTGATGCCCCCTGTAGCCAGTGATGCCCCCTGTAGCAAGTAGATGCCCCTCTGTAGCCAGTGATGCCCCCTGGAGCCAGTAGATGCCCCCTTGTAGTCAGTGATGCCCCCTGTAGCCATTGATGGCCCCCTGTAGCCTATGATTCCCCTGTAGCCAGTGATGCCCCCCTTGTAGCCAATGATGCCCCCTGTAGCCAGTGATGCCCCTGTAGCCAGTGATTCCCCCTTATAGCCAGTAGATGCCCCTCTGTAGCCAGTAGATGCCCCCCTTGTAGCCAGTGATGCCTCCTGTAGCCAGTGATGCCCCCCTTGTAGCCAGTAATGCCCCCCTGTAGCCAGTGATGTCCCCCTTGTAGCCAGTGAGGCCCCCCTTGTAGCCAGTGATGCCCCCCTTGTAGCCAGTGATGCCCCCCTTATAGCCAGTGATTTCCCCCTGTAGCCAGTGATGCCCCTGTAACCAGTGATGCCCCCCTTTTGCCAGTGATGCCCCCCTTGTAGCCAGTGATGCCCCCTGTAGACAGTGATGCCCCCCTTGTAGCCAGTGATGCCCCCCTTGTACCCAGTAGATGCCCCTGTAGTAATTATAAAATAACAAAAAAAGTACTCACCTCGGTCCGCACGTCTCGGACCGGAGCTGCTGAGTGGTGTAAGCAGCGTGACGTCATCACGCTGCTTAGACTGTCACACAGCTCCCAGAGATCTCCTCGGCGGCAGAGCTGCCAGCCGAGGAGATCGAGCGTCGCCGGGGGCGCGGTGAAAGCTGTGCGCCCCCTGTGACGCTGATACAGGGGAGGAGTAAGGACGGGAATGATCCATCCTGCCTCCTCCTCGTACCAGCAGCTGCTGGCTCTGCGCGACTCTTATGAAACAGTCGCGCAGAGTCAGGGGCGAACCTCAGGGCGATCGCCCGCCCCTAGGAACGGCCCTGATTGCAGATCCAACATGGTCTTTTCAGCAGCAGTTGGCAAGCGCATCATCAGTGGAGGAGGAGGGGAGGTTGGGGTATGTCAGTGCGGGTCCGGCCTCAGAAAGGGGAAGGGCGGTCGCACAAGTTGACATTACTTCGCCAGCCGTGGTCAGTGGTAGCAGCAGGAACACCGCTACTAGGTTTACACAGTTGATGAGGTCCAGGACCTGTGAAGCCTTTTTCGATCAAGCCACAGATTCTCCGACTGACTTCATATGCTGGATTTGCTTTCAACACGTCAGTCAAGGAAAGAATATAAAGAGTTTAAGCACCACCAGCATGAACAGGTACATGCATGTAAAGCATGAATTGCTGTGAAAGAATCACTTGGAGAAAAAAGGCTACACAATCTTCCAACCATTGTGACCTCTTATGCCTCCTCCTCCTACGTCACTTCCAAGCCCCAGCGGTCCTCTGCTACTGATGTGCTGGAGCAGCATGAGCAAGCACCAGCCCCAGTCCCAGACACTGTCGGCCGATTCCCAACAGCAACACAGCCTACACCTTTCCCTTCCATCAGTCTGACCTTCAAGCCTTACAGCAGCTAGTCTGGCAGCCAGCCTTTTGTATACCAAGTGTGGGAGCAGAAGAAACGCTTTCACCCCAACCATTCCAAAGCCAAGACTGAATGTCGGCATTGTCAGGCTGTTTGCCTTGGAAATGTTGCCTTTCCGCCTGGTGGACCCAGAGGAGTTCCGCAACATCATGGCCCTTGCTTGCCCCCAATATCAGATGCCAAGCAGGCATTTCTTTGCTAGAAAAAGCTGTCCCTGCCCTGGCCAGCCACGTTGCAGAAAAGGTCTTCAATGCGTTGGCTGCATCTGTGTCCACCAAAGTCCATCTCACTACAGACACATGGACTAGTAAGTATGGTCAAGGGCTTTACATCTCACTGACTGCTCACTGGATGAGTTTGGTGGATGACGGTGTTTTTGGTGATGGGTCTCGGCTGAAACTCTCTCACACTGCAGGAATAGTGCAGAGTCCAGATCCCCAACCTCCACGGGTAGCATCACGTGCCAAGAGAAACCAGGCCGTTCTGAAATTAATCTGTCTTGGAGACCATCAACACACAGGTCAAGAGCTGTGGATGGCTCTGTGCACTCAGACCGACCAGTGGCTGGGTGCTAAGAACCTGGCGCCAGGCAAGGTGGTGTGCGACAACAGGAGAAATCTCTTTGCCGCCCTTAGGATCGGTAGACTTACATACATAACTTGCCTGGCACACGTCATGAACCTGGTTCTGCAGAAATTTCTCAATTGCTACCCGGGTCTTGACTGTCTGCTGAGGAAGGCTCGAGGTCTTAGCTCACACTTCCGGTGTTCGCATCGTGCTTTGGCACGATTGGCAACATTGCAGCGTCATGTGGGCCTTCCCTCAACCGTCTCATTGTTGACGTGGCAACACGCTCTAATTCCACCCTCCACTTGCTCCAGCAATTGTGGCAGCAGCGTAATGCCATTATGCAGTATGAAGTGTCTCATGGTCTGACGAGCAGTGGTGCGGACCTCGGGGTGTTGAGCCACAGACAGTGGAGGCAGGTGAAGGATCTCTGTACCATCCTTGACAGTTTTGAAGACGCCACCACAATGGTCAGTCAGGACAATGGCATTGTGGTCATATTTTTACTGGAACAATCGTTAGACACCCTGCAGCAGCAGGTCCCAGCAGTGAAGGAGGAGGACACAGAGCCTTACTCTCCGGAGGATGTAGAAGGCCCGACTGTTTCCGTATTGTATCGGTCTGCTTTAGGCAGTGGTTGGAGGCCCAGGACGGATGCAGGATGGCAGTTCAGCTCACTGAGTAGAGCGCATTAGGCTAGCCAAAGCTCTGGTGATGGTCAGGATGAGGAAGGGGAGGAGGATGATGAAGCAGGGGTGGACACCACCGGTAGCGATTACCCTCAGTGGTAAGAGGTTGGCACAGATTTCAGGAGGAGGAGGAGGAAGAAGAGGAGGAAGATCTTGTTAGTGCCCCACGACCCCAAGGCTTGGGAGATCCTGGCATCATCTCACACATGATTGGTTGGATGCTACATTACCTGCAACATGATCCATGCATCAAGGCAATCAAATTGAACAGCGATTACACCCTTCTTGATCCACATTACAAATCAAAAATGAGCACTTTCCTTCCACCCACACAAGTTGACAGTAGAATGCAGGAATTTGAGATAGTGCTAACTGACTAACTCAAGATATCTGTTGTGTCTTCTTCACATTCTAATGTCACGGTGGAACAACGTTAGTAACGTGCCAGCAGTAGAATGGCAAGTAGCCGCAGCAGCAGTAGGCAGTGTGGCAGAAGCGTACTGGGTGACATTTTTCACTTTTTACCACCCCACCAACTCCTGCAAGGCAAGGAAGCATTCAGACACACAGAGAACGCCTTAAGACCATGGTCCATGAATACCTGCGGCTCAACACCGATGCTTTTGGACTTAATCTGGACCCATTCAACTTCTGCGTGTCCAAACTAGATGAGTGGCCTGAGCTTGCTCGACACGGCATACAAATTTTATCCTTCCCAGCAGCCAGCATTATCTCAGAATGCACCTTCAGCACAGCTGACGGGGTGATAATTGAAAAACACATCCATCTTTCCCCTGAGAATGTGGATCATTTGACATTTATCAAAATTAATCGAGGATGGATCTCTGACAATTTTGTTGCCCCGGTTGCTGATGTCACCGACTAGTAAACTATAGCATGTCGTCTTCACAATGTGAAATACACATTCTAACAGTCCTCTAGGAACCTCAGTCATTCATCAGTAAACAGTCAGTCTGCCATAAGTCATCTTTTAACCCTTTCAGGCCCCCATACAGCCAAATTAAATGGGGCCCCACTCATTACTTGTTCCTATTTTTTTAACATATTTATGGGCCCATTTTTGATTAGGGGCCCGGGCATGAGTACTGCCCTATTGGCACTCTAAATTTATGCCCCGCTATGGCGCCTCACCTGAGGTGTCCCCAAAAAAACCCCTTTGAACACATAAAAGACACCGGTATTGAAAGGCACATTGTAAGTGGCAGGGGTGCCAACAGGGCATTACTCCTGTCAGGGGCCCTAATCAAAAAAGGGTCCACTGATATGTTAAAAAATAGGAACTAGTAATGGGTGGGGGTCTCATTTTATTTAGCTGCATGGGACCCTGAAACGATTAATAGATGACTGATGGCAGCCCTGTCTACCACTGCACCTCCTGTAACTACAGCCCTACCAGCTGAACCTCCATGTTCCCCGACCCCATAGGGTCCCTCTTACGCTGGTCCGCTTATATAAGATGCATTGTTTGCCCTCCACAGCTTGTTCCCGCTGTGGTGCAGAGAGAGGAACGCTGATTCACATGGTTTGGGACTGCTCGGTTTTCCAAAGTTTTTGGTGGGAAATTCACTATTTTTTAAACAGGAAACTGGACTTCCCCAATGTGTGCTCGCCTGAGAAAAGCCTTCTGGGAATAGTGGAAGATTTAATCCCGCTATTTACTCTTGCTCTTCTATGCCAGGAAAAACATCCTTTTGAACGGAAGCCTCCAAAGGGACCCTCTTAAGCAGGGGAAACAGATGGTTAATGCCGAACCCCAGGTACAAGATTAATACGCTGCTTGGGTACCCCCAAGCCTTTAACATCTGGAAAATGGACTGCGGCCAAGGTGTAAAGTGGTGATATAGATCGGACCAAGCCCGGGTAAGTATCAGTTGGATTGAATCAGGGTGTTGAAGATGGAAAAGGCGAAAAGTGGAAAATTAGGAAAGTCAAAATACTGGTAAAACGTTTTTCCTCCCTTCCCATTGATCTTCTTCACCACACCATTTATAAAAAACAGACTTTGCGTGATTTAAATCACCTGAAACGCAAAAGAATAACAATGAACACTATTTGGGGCGCTTGTTTCCTGACTATTTTTTTTTTTTGAATTTTAATTGAAGCCTCTTGAAAGTGAGAAGAGTTTTTTTTCTTGCTATTTGGAAAAACGAAAAAATAAAACCTTTAAAAAAACAAAAACCCCATGTTCCCCATTGGGAGTTTTTTCCGCCCCAAATATCACATTTTTTTGGGCCCTGGGAAAAAGTGGTGGGGGGTTCCGCCAGTTAACCAGTCCAAAATTCCAAAACCGGAGTTTTTCTTGTGTTAAAGGGGGCCCCAAGCACGCGCTCGCGCACCTCCATAGCTACCTGTCCCCAACTTTTTTAGTTTGCCCTTGAAAAAATAATTTTTTTCACCTCTCAATCTTTTTCTGTAACCAGAGCCCCAAAATAAGGGCGACATGTCCCCCCTCCGCAAACGCCGTTTTTTGTCTACTTTTTCGCCAAAAAAACTTTTGAACCATATTCTTAATGTAAATGAACTACAACACCAAAAATAGGCCAAAATACGCCGGGATGACACATTTTAAAGCGCCAAAAATGATATGCTGTCCCCCCTAACGCAGCGTCAAAAGAGGGGGCCCTTACATACCAGTAATTTTAAAAAATTTTGCACCTCCATGCGCAATGCCCCTATAGGGGCATTTCATCACTGCCAAAAAGCTAAGCCCGAATTTTTTAGGCGCATTTTTTTGCTATGAAAGAAAACCCGACGCCGTTTTAAAAAGGACAAACCCGGGGCACTTTACACTGAAAATTTAAAACCCTTAAAACTGCCGCAGAACCGCCAATTTTGGACATTCGCCTTTAATTTGTTCCACGTATACATTTTTTTCTTATTTAGGTAATTACAGCTTCTCCTCACCTGATAGGTAAAAAATTAACCTGAAAATCACTCCCTTTTAAATTTAAGGGGGGTTTCAAAGTTCGCGTTCGACTCGACCGGAAAATTTTAGGGTTTCCCCCATCCTTAAAAGTGAACAAAAAGCATTTTTCTTTGATGACATATATTACTTAAGTTTCTTATATTTTCTTGTACTGTTGGAGTATGTAAAAGTTGTTGACGAGTTAATTCCCATTAAAAGATCCAATAAACAACATAAAATTTGAAATAACGAAGTTTACCTATGAAAAAGCTGACTGTCTAAATTTTTTGCTTTTTGACCTTTTTTCTAAAAATACTTTTTCACTTTCACTTTTTAAATATTTACCTTTATAGCCTTCAATACGTAAAGAATAAAAACCTGCTGTATAGACCTCAAAGGTCCAAAATCCAGACCTGGGATATTGCGAGAAAGATACAGAGCCCCAATATTCTGAGAAGAAGGTTTTGAGATTTACTTTAACACCTAAAGAAAGAAAGATTAAATCTTTAAAACAGGAAACTGCTAATGTCTCAAAGCAGATGAGTCTTACTAGTGCGCCTGTCCTCTCACCTTGGATTCAATGCTTCTGTCATTGCCGGTCTTCTGTCTACTTTCAGGCTCTGACCACACTTGCTGCCTTTGCTGCAGCTGTATATTGGCTGCAGTGGTCATTTGCCATTACCCGAAGTCATGGTGTGGAGCTTTAACTTCCAAACTGTGACATGGGCAAAAATTTCAGCGGTGACATTCTGTTTTGCCTGCACCAGGAAGTAAACAGAAGAGCATCGGAAATTGAGGACAGTGGCAGGCCTGGATCTGAGGTGAGAGAAAAGGTGAATGTAAGTTTTTTATTTTTTATTTTATTAGACATTAGTATCTTAAAATGATAAAAAAAGAAAGCAGACAATCCCTTTTCCTCATAATTTGTTCTTGTAATACACAATAGGCTTTAACCCCTTACCGACGTTTGCCGTATGAGTACGTCAAAACGTCGGTAAGCGGCTTTGAAACGGGATCGCTGCGCGATCCCGCTTCACAGCCGCCGGGTGTTAGCGGCTAATTGCAGCTAACACCCGGTGGTTTCAGCGCAGGTGGGCGGCGTCTCCCGCCTGCACTGTTTTACCCATCAGGCGCCGCGGCAAAGATGACCGTGGCGTCTGAATGACAGAAAAGCGGTGCCGCGCACCGTTTTTCAGCCCGATCGGGACATCAGCGGCGAGATCGCCTGGTCCCGATGGGCTAACATGGCAGCGCAGAGCCCTGTGAAGGCTCTGATCACAGCCATGTTCCTGTTTGCCCCACTTCCGCCGCAGACAGAATGGGGAAACCGCCATATTTGTACACCCTAATGCATTGCCTATGCAATGCATTAGCCTGTATTAACGATCGCGCCCCCTAGTGGTCAAGCACCATAGGGGAATAAATGTTAAAGTAAAAAAAATAAAAAAATAATGTTTTAAAGTACAAAAAAAAAAAGTATTAAAAGTTCCTTTCCCCATTTTACAAATAAAAACAATAAAAAAATTAAAAAGTTACACATATTTGGTATTTCCGCGTCCGAAAAAGTCTGATCTATAAAAATATAATATAATTTATCCCGTACGCTGAACACCTTAGAAGAAAAAAAAATTTCCCAAGCGCCAAAATTGCGTTTTTTTTGGTCATTTCACGTCACATAAAAATTGGAATAAAAGTAATCAAAAAAGTCGCATCCATTTCAAAGTGCTTGCATTAAAAAGTACACATTTGCCCGCAAAAAATGCCGCCTCACTGACATCCGTAGGTGTTACAAAAAAGTTATTGGTCGCACAAAATGGCGCCGCAGCGCAAATTTCAAGAATAGAAAATGTTTGGAATTTTTTTACGGTACAAAGACATAACGGAAACCCTACATGTTTGGTATTGCCGGATGCGTATCAAACTGTAGAATACAGATAACACCTCATTTTTACCAAAGAATAAACTCCGTAAAAACAAGCCTCCCGCAAACATGGCGCAAGTACGTTTTTTTCACATTTTGCCCCACTTAGAATTTTTTTACCGTTCCCTAGTATATTCTATAGTAATATGAATAACACCACTAGAAAGTACAACTTGTCCCGCAAAATAAAAGCCCTCATATATCTATGTAGGTGGAAAAATAAAAAAGTTATGGCTTTCAGAAGGCAAAGAGCAAAAAAAATTAGAGCCATATTATTATGTCTGTCCGTCAGGATAGGGTTAAAGCAACTTTATTTAGTCTAGAGTCTTCTAGTATACCCACATTCTTCCCTAGCATTAACTCTCCCATATCTGCTCAACTCAGGACATTTAGGGCCACATGTATGAGAAGTGTCTAGGTCTAAGACTGTCTTTGTTGCCCATAGCAACCAATCCGAGCTCCCATTTCATTTCATTACTATGAAAATATCAGACATAGACAGTTTTCATACCTATGGCCCATAGTGTATTATTAGTATCCACTCTTGCACATAATTTAGTTTGGTACACAAATAGCTATCCTAGCAAAGACAAGACTCCCAAATGATCTCTGAAGCAAGCAATATAGTGGGTTGATATTATATTTGGAAGACACAGCCTGGGCAACACAGCTTAAGCAAATGCACTTTTTAAATTACAATAATTACAAAACGATGTGACACCAATTCTTACCAGAAGGGTTGTAAAAAATTAATGAGCTGTTGAAACCTGACTGTGATATGATGAGTGATGTAAGGTTTGTTGGTACCCAGAAATTAGCACTATAATTATATGAGGTAATATCCACAGAATACAGGCGAGTTGTACTGTTAACTGGAATTTTCAGAAAAAAGTTGAACAGGTCTGCTATCTGGAGAGAAAAATATGGAGATAATAAGAGGTGAAACTTGCGGCTCATGATGCAAAATCTGTAGCAGAGATACTATATGCCATGTAAAATTTAAAATAAGATTTATTCCCAGGTGTTTGTGGGGCCTACAAAATCTAACACTCCAAATTGGGCTTTACGTTTATCAACAATGAGGTTACAGCATGTGCCCACAAAAACTGCTCCTACTTTGTATATGTATCCCATTAAAATACTGTCAGAACATGACAACTTATGGTATCTCACAAAAGTAAGTACACCCCTCACATTTTTGTAAACATTGTATTAAATCTTTTTATGGTTATAATATGACACTTTGACACAATGTAAAGTAGTCAGTGTACAGCTTGTATAATGCTGTAAGTTTGGTGTGCGATCAAAATAACTCAACACAGAGTCATCAAGGTCTAAACCACTGGCAACAAAAGTGAGTACACCACTAAGTGAACATGGTAAATCGTGCCCAATTTTCCATTTTCCCTCCATGTTGTCATGTGACTCATTAGCGTTACATGGTCTCAGGTGTGCATGGGGAGTAGGCGTGTTAAATTTGCTGTTATCGCTCTCACACGTTCTCATTCTGGTCAAAGGAAGTTCAACATGGCCCCGTATGTCTGAGGAGCTTAAAAAAAATCATTGTTGCTCTACATAAAGACAGACTAAGCTATTAGAAAATTGCCAACACCCTGAAACTGAGCTGCAGCATGGTGGTAAAGACTAGAGATGAGCGAATTTCTCATTCAGCTGATTCTCATTCAATTCAGCCGATTCGCCGAATTTGTTTTGTCCCTAATTTATTCATGATGAATCGCATTAAAAAACAGCTATTTCCTGGTTGCAGAGAGCCTGTATGATGTGTATGGCGTTGTAGAACATTGTGCAATGCTCAAATATGCATAGGGAGTGTGTTTTTGTATTGAAATAGTGATGTGATTTAGTTTGACACGCAGATGACTGGCACCGCTCTTAGAATCGCTTGACACTTGACTTAGTGGCGATGTCATAGAGTGGTGGAGGGTGAGAGAGTGGTCAGTTGGCAGCAGCATGAGTAGGCCGCAGAGTGGCAAATGACATATTATGGAGGTGGCGGGAACATGAGTAGGCCACAGAGTGGCAAATGACAGATTGTGGAAGTGGCAGCAACATGAGTAAGCCACAGTGAAATACATATAACATGGGCATGTGATTTTAGCAGACACTGTAATGAGGGGTTTCTTTGCGCCACTTTTTCTTTTTTGTTTGTGGTTATAGTGTTGTTCATTGTAGAAAGTTACGAGGTTCGTAACCAAGGAAAATTTTGTAAGTGGATATTGTATGTGGGCTGGTGGTGGGTATTGTGCTAGGGCTACTTTTTATTCCCAGTCCGGCCCTGATTCCGACCATAGATCTTTCTAAATGAACATCTGCTAAGAAGTCCACAGTGACAGACAAAATGTGACAGACTGATAATTTTGGATATATTTTGAATATCATCTGCAACTGGCACCCAGTTAAATAATTGTTACCATGAATGCAAAAAAAAAAAAACATTCTATCTTGAGATGTGATAAAGAACAGTAAAT
>JAODAL010037515.1:0-40280 GCA_025379985.1 Phyllomedusa bahiana
CCCGTCCGATTTGTTTTATAGAGACATTGAGTTAAATTTAAAACCCGCAATTTTGTTTTGATTAAGGGAAAGGGGTTTGGGAATAGCTGTGTTTGCCGGGCTTTTAATAAGGACTTTCCCAAAAAAATTTTCCTTTCCTTCTCAAAATTTTTTATTTTTTGGGAAAAAAAGCGAAATGCAGGTGGTAAGCGAGAAAGGGGGGGGAGCCATGGAGGTAAGGTAAGAGAGAAAGGGGGTCCTTCCGGGGTGGCGAAAAAACGCTTTCCAGGGTTTGTCGTTTCAGGGGGCCGTCGGCCCGTATCGCGGGGGCAGGGCCCTGTGAAAAACCAAATAACGAACAGCGTCGCCCAAATTTTCCTTTTAGTGGTTTTAAAGCAACCCGCATTAGCAGGCTAACCCCCCGTCCTCCCGTCAGGCCACAAAAAAACGTCATCGCATCATCAGCCCTTCCCCTCCAAAATGAAGCAGCCCAAAAGTCAAAATGTTTACCCACCCCTGTGGATTTAAACCATTGTCTGAAGACCTCTTTTGTTTTGGGGGGGGCTGGGGGTTTTAAAACGGGGGGCCCAGGGTTCTGATGCCCTAGAGGGGGAAGGGCCCGGGCAATTGGGGAAAAAATTTCCCCGGGCGGTCGGCAACCCCCTTCCCGGGCCCTCCTGCTTGTAGCCGAGCTTTGGATTTCAGAAAGTCAGGAGACCCGTCACTGTGTTGGGTGAGATTTATGAGGGAAACATTGCGGATTTTCCCTGTGGTCTTTTCCGCAGAAATTTTTCTTGCGTGCCTTTATCAGTGGACGAGGAGGAAACAAAGGGGTAGGTTTTTTCAATAAGGGGGCCCGCCAAAAAAGGGGGGGTGGGCGGTCGCAGAAGTCCGTGTTTTGATTTCCCCCAAACCCCCGGTAGCGCAAACCCCCCTCCCCGCTTTTTCGCCCTCAAAAAAAGGGCCAGGACCCCTCAAGGGTGGCCTTCTTTTAGCAAACCTTGATTTACCCAGCGTTGGGCATTTTTGCCGCCTTTGCCGGGAAACGCTTTTAAATGAGGCAAAGAAAAATTAAAATGGTTAACCCCACCAAAAATGTTGTAAATGCAGCGAATGCAGGTTGAAAAAGGGGGGAAAAACTTGGCCCAAAAAAAGGGCCCGTCCGCGCCGGGCCTCCAACCCCTTTGGCCCACCTCTGTCTCCGCCTCCTCCCCCTCCCCCCACCACCCAAACCTTTCCCCAGTGCCCATGTTTTTCAAAAGTCATGATCAGGGATCAAACCTTTCCCCTTCAAACCTCCAACCGGGCGCCCAGAAACCCCCGCACCTAGGAAACCCCTCCTACCCCCTTTTCCCTTCCGGGGGGGAAATTTGAAGAACCTGCCCCCGTTTTCAGCGGCCGTCTACAAACCAAAATTCTGTCTTCCCGGTTTGGGAGCAGAAGAAACACTTTTAAAAACCCAAAAAATCCCAAAGCCAAAAAAATGAAAAGTCGGGATTGCCGGCTTTTGGCCTTGGAAAGGGTTTCCTTTCGTTTGGTGGAAAACAGATGGGTTCCCCCACGTCAAAGGCCCTTGCTGCCCCCCAATAAACCCGATGCCGAGCAGGCAATTTTTTTGCCAGAAAAAACCCTCCCCTTTCCCTGGGAGCCCGGGGTCATTAAAATTTTTAAACGGTTGGGCTGCATTGTGGCGGAAAAAATCTTTACCCCGAACATGGACTTGTAAGCCCGGCCAAAGGGCCCCTTATCTCTTTTGGGCAAACTCACTGGGGGTGAGCGGGTGGGTGTCTCTGGGGGTTTTGGGGGGTCGGGGGCCGGGCCCCTCTTCAAAACCGGGGTTTGGGGCAGGGCTCTTTCCCCCAAGGTCCCCTGGGCATCCGTGCCCCGAAAAAAGCGTTTTTAAATTAATCTGTTTTGGGACCTCCCCACAGGTCAGGGGGTTTGGGGCGGCTTTCCCCAACAGAAAGAGCGCTGGGGGTGAAAAACCTGTGAGGGAAAGGGGGTATGCGTTAAAGGGGGAAATTTTGCTGGCCCCCATTAAGTCGGTAGGGGTTTGGGGCAATCCTTGCCTGGAAATGTTCCTTTAACCCGGTCGTCAGAAATTTTTAAAGGGGCTACCCGGGGGTTGGGGCCGCCTGGGTGAAGAAGGGGGAAAATCTAAATTTTGCACTTCCCCCGTTCGCCCCCCCTGCTTCGTCCCGCCTGGCTGCTTGCGCGTCAGCTCGGCCTCCCCCTTTAAACCCCTTTATTGTTGACGTGGGAAAAACGTGGAATTTTCCCCCCTCCCCCTGCTCCGCTTTTTGGCAGCACGCCCCTGGCCCTTACGCAGTACGAAGGGGCACAAGGGCCCGGACCCGCAAAAGGGTTGGGGGACCTCGGGGGTTGAGGCCCCGAGAGGGGAGGAAGGTTTAAAGAGCTCTGCCCAATTTCCTTTTAGTTTTTAAAAAGGGCCCCCAAAATGGTTTATTTCGGCAATGCCCCTTTTCAGCATGAGCATTGTGGTGATCTTAGTTCTGGGAACGATCGTTGGACACTTGAACAACAGGTCCCGCCAGCGAAGGACGGAGGATACAGACATGACTGCGAATCGGAGCCTTTCTCTCCGTCAAATCCACAAAGGCCTGACAGTTTTATCAATTTCATCGGTCTTCATTAGCAGTGGTTCGGGGTCAGAGCTAGTGCAAGGTGGGTGCATCACTCTCAGGGTTGCATCATTCAGGCAAGTCTGGGCTGGTTTGATTGAAGCTGTGCGGGGCAGCGGAGGAGGAGGAGGTTATTCCTAGCACGATGGTCCGACGTCCCTGCCTTGGAAAGAGGTTGGCGTTTGAATTGAGGCGGAGGAGGGATATGAGGAAGATCAGTTTGCTTGTGCCTCGAACCAGAGGCATGGGAACTTCAATGCTCCTTCTCTCACATGGAGTGCTTGGATGCTCATTTCCTCAACATGATCTGCATAAAGGCCATCAAAATAACAAACAGTTACTGGGTGCCACCCTCTGGATCCCCGTACAAAACAAAAACTCAGCACTTCCTTCCACCCAAATCAAGAGAGTAAAATGAGGAAATGCGAGACCTTGCTGATTGATCAACTGGGAGCTCTGTTGTGTTGCTTCCGGTCTTCAATGTACGGTGGGATACAACTCCAGCGTAGTGAAAGCTGTAGAGGCTAAGTATGGTTTTTTAGCGGCAGCAGCAGCCAGCAGAAGGACAGGTGCAGAGCCTAATGGGTGTCCTCTGGCAATCTTTATTTACCACCTCACCACGCCTGCAATGCAGGGCACACATACAAACACCAGAGACCAGTTAAGATCATGGTGCACGGACTTCTGCGTTTAACAAACCGATGTTTTTGGTTGTGTTCCGGACCCAATAGACTCTGGTTATCCAAAATGGGACAATATGGCCCGAGCTGGCTCGCCACGCCTTGACGTGTTGTCATGCCCAGCAGCCAGCGTCATATCTGAGCGGACCTTCCAGCAAGCACGGAGGAGTCATTACAGACAACCGCATACGGCTTCCACAGATAATGTGGATCGTTCGACTTTCATCAGGATGAATCCAGGGCATGGATCTCTGATGAAGTTGTGGCCCCAATTGCTGACGTCACAGATTAGTTGTGGTTACTTTCACTTTCCTCTCCAAACAGAATACTCCTTGAAAAACTTATTTTAAAATGATCTTTTCTTACTGCATTTTTATTCTCAGTTCCCATCAGTTCATTTTGCTGGTTTTTCTGTAAGGAGGACTGTAAAAGACACAAGGTTTCATGACATAATAACCATATTTTCAGTTACTCTCTTTATCTTAGAATTTTTCGGCATTGTCAATGGTTTTGGTGGTCATGTGTTCCTCACATATTTGAACAGTGGCTGTGATGTCATATTTATAATTTTTTGGGGTCATGTTGCTGTGAGATACAGCATAATTTTGGTCCTTTGGAAAGATATGTGGGTTTATAAGTGGCATCATTTCTCCTCACAATTTTTAACAATGGCTGGTAGATGTCATATTTATAATTTTTTTGGGGTCATGTTGCTGTGAGATAAAGACTATAATCATGGTCCTTTGGAACAGAAATGTGGCTTTAAGTGGGGCATTTCTCCCTCACACTTTTTAACAGTGGCTGAGAAGTCATTTTTATAATTTTTTGGGTCATGCTGCTTTGAAATGTAGCAATACTACAGGTCCTATTCTAAATAAATGTTGTTTCTAATAGACATTTGTTCTTCCATTGTCCAAAGTGGTCATGGGGCATGTTTTGAATTTTTGGGGGCATTCTTGCTGTGACATGCAGCTTATTCTACAGGTCCTATTATAAAAATTTGTTGTTTTTCAGACATTTGTTCTTTAAATTGTCCAAAGAATTGTTCAATTGTCCAAAGAATTTTTGGGGGCATTTTGCTGTGTCATTCAGCTATCTACAGGTTCCTATTTTAAAAAAAATGTGTTTCTAACAGACTTTTGTTCTTCACAATTGTCAAGAGGGGCTCGAAGGGTGATGGTTGCTGTCAGAACAGGAATAGGTTGAGGACATGTTAATGGACAATATTGCAAATTGTCTTGTTTTTGCAAGATCTTTAAATAGCTATACAATCCCTGTATTGAAGTAAACCCATTTAATTAATATAAAAAGGAGAAACAACGACATGGTGGTAATTCCAATCCTATTTTAAAAAATGTGTTTTCTAGAATTATAATACTATAAAAAACTTGAATGTTCTCAAAATAGCTGTTAAAAAAATTCCTCTGAATTGTACGAAGGGAGGTACAGGAAAATTGACAGATGTAGGTTATTCTGAGGACATGGAGTATGGAGCACGGACAGAAGAACAAAGTACAGAGAACTTTTCCTCCAGCCACGTTGAGTTAAAATGAGAAAAAGAATGTCAAGAAAAAGGGCACCTGGTGTAACAGGAGCCCTTCCTAGTGAATCTCAATTGGTAAGCAATCATACGAAGGGGCGAAGCGCTTCCCCAGGTCTTGACTGTGTACTGTGGAAGGCTGGAGTTCTCACTTCCGCTTCCGCACTCTTCTCAGCACGACAGTTTTTGTTTTCTGCGTCTCAGGCATTTTAAACCTGAGTGTTAATAGATGACGGACGCCAGCCTGGGCTCTCACCGCACACACTGTAACTCGGCCCTGGGTCATG
Source organism: Phyllomedusa bahiana (assembly GCA_025379985.1). Taxonomy (NCBI): domain Eukaryota; kingdom Metazoa; phylum Chordata; class Amphibia; order Anura; family Hylidae; genus Phyllomedusa; species Phyllomedusa bahiana. The sequence goes on from JAODAL010037515.1 coordinate 5,129, forward strand.
CTGTGGCAACAGGACTGGTATAGTCCAATGTCAGTTCAAACCTAAATTGGTGGTTGAAAGTCTCCTTTTCGCCTTTTTAATCTGGCGGTCTCGAAAGGAGTTTAGGTCTTACTTGTGGTCCTGGACATGTATGTCAATGTCAGTTCAACTAAAATGTGGTCAGGAAGGGGAAGATCTCTCCTTAAGGAGAGCACCGGTTACGAACGGCTTGTAGAGTTTTTGTTTTGCCTTTTCGCCTTACTTAGCATCTGCATATCACAAGGCCATTATGGGAATGGGGCTGAGAAGACCATAAGCGCCCCTCTGTTGGTTGTTACAAAAGCCTCAATTGAGGATTTCGTTACACCAACAGAGGGCGCTGTGGACTTCTCAGCCCCTTCCCATATTGGCCTTTGTGATATGCAGATGCTAAGTAGAGGGCGAAAAGGCAAAACAAAAAACTTACAGCCGTTCGTTCGGTGCTCTCTTAAGGAAGATATTCCCCTTCTGAGCTACCGATGCCTCCACACAGCCAGCCAGTATCTTTTCTCTACTCTGCACTGAAAGGGACAAAAATCCGAACAGCGTTGTCTGTTGATGAGGAGATATGGCTTGGCTAAAAAATACTTTTGCTTTCCAAGAGATCGGTGGTCAAATAGCAAATTTGTGGATTTGTTACACAAACAGTAGGGCGCTGTGGGCTTCTCAGCCCCTTTCCCATAAATGACCTTGTTATATGCAGATGTCTAAGTAGAGGCGAAAAGGCAAAAACAAAAACTCTACAATGGCCGTTCGTTCGGTGCTCTCCTTAATCGAGAGATCTTCCCTTCCTGAGCTACCGATGCCTCCCACTCAAGCTGACAGTATCTTCTCTTCTCGTGCACTGAAGGAGGGATAAAAATCCGAAACAACGTTGTTGTAGATGAGAGATATGGCTTTGGCTAAAAAATCCTTTTTGCTTTCTCTAAAAATCGGTGGCGTCAAAAGCAAATTGAGGATTTGTTTACAACAAACAGAGGGCGCAGTGGGCTTTCAGCCTTTCCCTTAATGGCTTGTGATATGCAGAGCTAAGTAGAGGGACGAAAAGGCAAAAACAAAAAACTCTACAAGCCGTTCGTTCGGTGCTCTCCTTTAGGAGAGTTTTCCCTTTCTGAGCTACACCGATTGCCTCCCACACATGCCAAGCCTGTATTCTTCTCTACTCTGCATGATGAGGGACAAAAATTCCCGAAACAGTGTTGTCTGTAGATGAGAGATTATGGCTTGGTAAAATATCTTTTTGCTTTCTCAAGGACTCGGTGGTGGGGTCAAATAGCAAATGAGGATTTGTTACAACCAACAGTGGGCGCTGTGGGCTTCTCAGCCCCTTTCCTATAATGCCTTGTGATATGCAGATGTGCTAAGTAGAGGGCGAAAAGGCAATAACAAAACTCTACAAGCCGTTCGTTCGTGCTCTCCTTAAGGAGAAGATCTTACCTTCCTGAGCTACCCGATGCCTCCCACAACTGCCAGCCTGTTCTTCTCTTCTCTGCACTGAAGAGGTAAAATAATCCTGATAAAACGTATGTTGTAGATGAGAGATACTGGCTTGGCTAAAAATCATTTTTGCTTTCTCTAGACTGGTGGGTCACAAAAGCAAATTGAGGATTTGTTACAACCATACAGAGGGCGCTGTGGCTCTCGCCCTTTCCCTTTATGCTTGTGATATGAGATGCTATGTAGAGGGCGAAAAAGGCAAAACAAAATCTCTACAAGCGATTGTTTCGGTGTCCACTTAGGGAGAGATCTTCCCTTCCTGGAGTACCCGTGCCTCCCACACAGCAGCCAGTTTACTCTCGCAATGAGAGGGACAAAAATCCCGAAACTGCGTTGTCTGTAGATGAGAGATACTGGCTTGGCTAAAAAAAAATTCCTTTTTGCTTTCACAAGACTCGGTGGGTCAAAAGCATTTGGGATTGGTACAACCAACGAGGGTGCTGTGGGCTTCTCAGCCCCCTTTCCCATAATGCCTTGTAAAATGGGGTTGAATGACTCCTTTTTACGGCACTTTTTAAATCTGGGGGTCAGACAGGTTTAATGGTCTTTACTGCGGTCAATGTCAGGTAGGTCAATGTCCTGTTCAAGTAAAATGGTGGTTGAGAAAAGACTCCTTTTTCCGGCATCTTTTTAATCTGTGGGTCAGACAGGTTTATGAGTCATGCTGCAGTCAGGACAGGGTTGTCAATGTTCAGTTCACTAAAATGGTGGTTGAAAGGACTCCTTTTCAACGACCTTTTTAATCTGGGAGTCAGACGTTTTAATGGTCATACTGGCGGTGTCCAGGGGACTGTTCTTGTCAATGTCCAGTTCAAACTAAAATGGTGGCTTGATTGAAGACTCCTTTTCAGCACTTTTTAATCTGTGGGTCAGACCAAGTTTAAGGGTCATGCTGTGGTCCAGGACTGGTTTGTGATGTCAGTTCAACTAAAATGGTGGTTCAAAGATGACGTTCTTTCCGGCACTTTTTAATCTTTGGGATGCAGGTTTTTAGGGTCATGCTTGCGTTCCTGGTCAGGGATATTCAATGTCCAGTCAATGTAAAAATGATGGTTTCAAATCATCTGCCTTTGGCACTTTTTAATTGTGGGTGATGCAGGTTTAAGGTATATGCTGTGGTACAAAGACAGGGATTGTGTATGGTGTGTGTGTCCTTTTTTTTCTGTGGCATTTTATAGCCTGAAGTGTTGTGCTAAGATGTAGCAGGTTTTCTTTTTGACTGTTGTGGCTTCGTTAATTCCTGCTTCTCAGACCTGTTTGGGTGTAAGAATAAGGTGTTGTTGCTCTCCCATAGACTTTATTGTTATCGGAGATGATCGTCTATCGAATAAACCTTATCGATGGTTGGCCGGACTATGTCGTTCTATCCGCCCTGATGTCGGATAGCCAACGTAATCGCCTACAACACTATTGACAGGTTCTTTTTATTTTTATTAAAAATAATTTTTGTTATGCCAAGTTTCTTGCTGCTGTGTTTTCTGTGTGAATGTAGGTATTTATGTTTGCATAGGCATCTAAAAAAGGTTTTGTATTTTAAAGCGCTGTATAATTTCTGCTAACAACATATTTCTTAAATAATACATGTTATATGTATTTCAGATAACCAGAATTCTGGAAAATTTGTAGTGATGATTGAACTGTAGTCTTTAATATTTCTTTGATTTGTCTTCACAGAAATGTTATGCTCAAGGTTAGTGAAAGCTAATGAGCCTAGCCACCTTTGGGCCCCATTATCTGAATGGGCAGAAAAAAAAGCTAAGCTTCTTCTCAGCTGCCATTTCCTTAATCACTATTAAACAACTGTTTCTAGCCATATACATTTCTCTCACAGTCGGGGCACTTGTACTAATGTGTCTTACCTTCTTACCTCAGGACTACAGAAAGCCGTACAGCACTACTAAAATAGAATATGTATATACTGTGTATTTATATTACCTTAAAAATTGAGATTTTCATGTCTCAAAGTGTCACAGTGTTGTCCCATGGAAAGATATAATATTGTAACCGGCTGGGGTAGTGGATCCCCTGGACCGCCGCAAGCGGTGGTAGAAGCCTCACCAGGGAGCGGAGTCTAAGTGGGTCCCAGTTTTCACCAGAGCCACCGCAAAGCGGGATGGACTTGTAGCGGCGGGATTCCACCAGGTCGCTACCCCTGATGTGACTTGATTGCGGAGGCGGCCAAGGCACAACGCGGTACAGAATTGGCAGGCAAACTCGTATTCGGGGTCGGGCCAGAAAGTCAGGGCAGGCAGCGAAGGTTCGTGGTCGTTAGGCGGGCGTAAGTGGAACTGGTACACGGAACAGACGAAACGGAGTGACAAAAGGCTTCCTCGCATAGGTATGGGCACTATGGTATCGGCGAGGTCAAGGAAGAGGTGGAGCCATTATATAGGGTCAGCGGCCGGCAACACCAATTACCGGCGTGCAAGCCCTTTAAATAGAACAGAGCCGGCACGCGGGCGACCTCAGGAGCCGGGACGTGCGAACTCCCTAGCAGACGGCTGAGACAGATAAGGAGCGTGTACAGGTAACAGACAGCGCCCGAGGGAGAGGGTGCGCCCGCGGACGGTGGGGCCTCCGACACCGGGCGCTACGGTGACTGAGGGGTAACTATCGTGCCCTTAGTCCGGACCACGGGCTGCGGCGCAGCTCGTGACAAATATATTTATATTATTATATTATTGTATTATTATTATATATTATTATTAGCACTCTCATCCAGCTGCCATCTTGGACAGCTTTATGGGTCACTTTCGCTCACTTTTGGAATTACCGTCCATTGGTAGAACGGTTATGGCACACGTCACTCGGAAAACAAATCATAGACCAAAAACCTCTGCGGTCTAGTAAGCAAATACACATTTAGGCAGATCACCCTCTCTAACGTGATCTGAACCTATCCTCTATCATCACAAATAGCAGTTACCACCAGTTTCTCCAACAGACTCTACTGGCTTCAAGCTTCTCTCCAGGCAGAAGGAATCCTCTCAGCTCCAACGTGGCTCCCAAACCTCAGGTAGCCAACCACAATCACCTGATGTCTGGAGTAGGAGGTTTTTCATAGGCCTCCAGAGACCTGCCAAAAGCCTGTCCTGGAATGTGGGAATTGCCTCCCATCCACACTACAGCCACTCTGGGAAAGCCAACCCATATTAAACTGCATAGCAGCTATTTTGATAGCTACAAGTATCAGTAACCTAAAATTACCAACCCAAAGTTGCTGGCTTCCCTCACTGAGACTAGGCCCTTGGTGGCAGACCTTGGGTGACCTGCTTTAACCCCCTTGGGGCGGGGACATTGATGCCTGGGTTGCTTACACAATATATACGACCTATACATACAATCGGCAAAAAAATTTTAAACCCTTTTCCTACTTTTTGCAAAAATGCATGTTCGTGAGGAAATCATGTGTCGTGAATTTCCCTTGGGGGTTATAAGGTGTGTTGGCTCGTGACAAAATCCCTCCTTGTGTCATGGGTGGGAGTCGGGTTTTTCCGAGTTCCCCAAAAAGGGGTTGATTGTCTACTTTTGAGTCAAGAGTGGAAGAATTTAAGAAACTGTGCATTTTGTGAACTGTTCGCGTGCCGCTATGGTGAAGGTGTATCATGAGTGAACAAATGACTCCATTCCAAAAGAATGAAATCATGGAAGCCGCAGAGCACGACATGCCATTTAAGTTACAGGTAGACATTGGCTATGATGGTGCCTGATTGCAGTCAGACACACTACATTGGGGCAGCTTCCCTCCAAAATAAACAAGGGAATGCCAAAAGTATGTTTTAAAAACAAAAGATCCGTCAAGTCATATAATTATGACCAATTCCTACTTTTGCTCACATGCTTGCTCATAAAGGAAGTCCCTTGAGGGCGCTTCCACCCAAAAATTTAAAAAAAGGTACCAGATGTATGTTTAAAGCAACAAGTCAGTAAACCCTACTTCATATGGGGGTTTCCCGAGAAACAGATGGTCCCTGCCCTTTCTAATAAATTGCATCAATATTATTTTTATTTTTTTTATTTTATAGCGCCATTTATTTAGGGGGCTTACATTCAGGGGGACATCAAAAAAGTCAAACATTTACATAGTGACAATTCTGACTAACACAGGTTACAAGGGGAAGGGGCCCGGGAAGGCTTTCAATCTACAGGGGGGGGAAGGAACAGAAGGGGGGGCAGACATGTTTTTTGGGGGTAGTGACAGCGGGGTTATTCTAGGTTTTAGCTATCCCGAAGAAGTGGTTTTTAGGGTTTTTTGAAGCTGGTGAAAAATTGGGGGGAGTTGTGTGTTGGGGCAGCATGGTTGGTAGGGGGAGGCTGGAGAAAAACGGGGGACGGTTTTGTGAGGGGGGTGACAAGGGAGGCGGAGAAAGAAGGGCCCGTGAGGACAGGGGTTTCGTGCGGGGGGTACTGGGGATTAGGGAGAGATTTGGGGGGAAGGTTATGGGGGCCTTTTAGTCATGGTTAGTAGCTTGAAATTAATGCGCTGGGGGCAAAAATTGCTCAAAAAATTCTAGCATTGGAAATGGACCTCCACTGATTGCCAAAGGGTTGGCTTTTCTGATGAGTCACAATGTCTGCCTCATCAAACAGATGGAAATTGGCATGTTAAGTGGAAAAGACAAGGAAAAAAAAACCCTGTAACCATATGGATGAAACAGTGTGGAAACATTATTGTTTGGGAAATGCTTTTGTGGATTCTTGGGCCAAAATGTGTAAGGCACCTAAAATAATTGGGGATAATTTCCCTCCCCCGAGTCATACCACTTTTCATGATGTTTTTTCTTAACCCCTGTACCAAAGTGGGCTTCCCAGAATACAGCAAAGTCACAGACAAGAGAGATGACTCCAACACCAGTTCAGACCAACGAATATTTTTCCTGGAGTCTGAATAAAAAGGGGTATTATCCAGGTACCTCAAGAATATGTACACATATGCACACAAACTGCGACCCTTGTGCTATGCAGCGTGCCACCTTATTATATTCTCTGAACTCAACAATATTTTGCCAGAAAATCTGACCGCTATTTACCTCATTAATACCCTATGTAACTGGAATGATAGTGTGGATGTATTTCAGGAGTGCGCTTGTGGTGTAGTACAAGGGTTTACAAACCTCCAAAAGTACCCTCTATTCCCAGAGTACCATTAACCAATTAAAGATCTCCCCAAAAAGAACAAGAAAGAAAATTACCAACAGCGGTGAAGGAATGGTTCCACAGTCTCATGCGGACCTTATTTCTGGAATTGTCCGTTTAAGGCCTGATTCTAGATAAGACCTTAACTAATCTTTTCTACAGCCTAACCAATGTCTCTATCTGGCTGGCATGCACGTTTACTGGGCCTTGGTTTTTCCTTGGCCAATTTGTGATCACCGGTTTTGGACGAGGTTTCCTTCTGTGAACATCCAATGTTGTAGATGACGTGCCCTCCGCTTTAACACTTCTCCTCTAACCACGATGAAACAGCAGATAACGCCCTCTGATTTCCACAGGTTTCAATCTCCGGCATACACACCCACAGCTGTTCTTCTGGTTATCAGGAAAGTTCCTGAGAGAGAGTAACGGTGTGTTTCTCTTGCAGCTTTGTTGATCTTCTTTCTCTGACACTCTGACTCACTCTCACAGAGGGAAAGACAGAGCTAGCTAACAGCATGTTTGGCTCCTTCGTCTGGTATTTTGTCTCTTTTTGGCACGTAGGGGGATGACTTTTGTTCGCGGTTTGCGGATTCAAGACATCCCCCTTCGCACCCACATGTTCATGTTCTGCCCGAAAACCGAGCAGAAGAATAAACATGCCCTAAGTATATAGGACTGCTGGCGGTGTAAAAATGTCCTGTGGAAAATCCATGCAGTGTGGACTGCGGAATGGATTTTCTATTTACATCAATGTAGAAGCTTGACAGTCGGTTTACAGACGGCTTTCAAATCCAAAAACCGTCTGTAAAACCTTAAGTGTCCCTGTAACTATGGTTATAGCCCCTCCCCTGTGAGCTTATGATTGGACAGCAGTACAGATCTTTCCAGAACTGGCTATCCAGTGTGTTAACCCTGTAACTGCTGAAACACGTAAACACTTGACTCTTTAACACATTCAAACTTTAGAAAGCAGAAAGCAATTAACAGACAAAAATCTCAACAAAATCAGATGATGGCTTCCATTAAGAAAGACAGTGGGGTCAGTCCCCAACCCCAGTCTTTCCTGACAATGGGGTCCTCCACAGGGAAAAAAGCAACATATCACGCCAATATTGATTGGGAGCACATGACCAAGACTTTCAAGTACTGCTCTGGCTCCTATGATTATATGAAGCAAATTAAACTTGGGGATTTAAGTCCAGCAATTTTAAAACCCAATCTTTTTTTAATAGAACGGGTGCACAAAACCTTTTCTGGTCCAAGGACCACATTGTCTTGTCCTGTTATCAGGGCAAATTAACTTACTGGATCTTCATCTTTTGGGTATGATAAGCTTTTGGCACCCAAAAAAGAAATTTTTAAAAAAAATCCAACCACTTTTTTTGTTTTTCAACAGCAAGCAATTTTTCATCCACAGAACAAAGAAATGCCTAGTCCATCTGGCTAACAACTTTATATCTTAGCTACTGAACCTACCGGCTCCATTCCCTGCTGTTAGCTGCTTGTGTCAGCTGCAAATATGTATCAAGACTCGTTTCTCTCCCCTTTTCACCATGCTCTCAGAAGGGGGGCAAAAGCTGACACCACCCCTGTGTTTTCAGGATACAGGTAATCCATACTAGGAATTTACCGACACCAGGATGTACCAGTACGGCCTGTGTCGAAAGGGGTTAATGGCTTTTGCTTTGAGGTAAGAGCAGATAACACGAAAAGCTGTGATATCATGATCAAGTTAAACTCTGCTACATTATTAGGTTTGAATCACACTTTAAAAAAATCAAATAAATGTACAGGTAGTCTCCAGGTTACAAACAAGATTCTGTATATAAATTGGGACAGATAATTTTTTTTAAAATGTTAGTATAGCAAAATTATTATTTTACTTCTTTTTGGATAGTACATAAAAGAGTTAACATCCAAGGAACATTTGTTTTTTTTTGGTGTCTATGTCTGTGTCCCTGTTTTGAAAATATTATCTCACTTTCTGGCCCTCAAGGAAATAATATTGTTACCACACACCTTGCTTATGTGAGTCTGTGGGGGCTGTGTGGGAGGATTTCTGTATAGGGGTTCAGTAAATCCTTGGCACACTTTGGCTTGAATTCATGAAATGTATATACAGCTCTGGACAGTTTTCTAAAAATCAGCATCTCTACATGTCTGAGAGCCATTCCATTCCAGTGTCAGTTGAATTCTAACCAAAGTACACCTCATTCTACTTAATGTGCTTCTGATTAGGTGATCACCTGAAACAAATCTTATTTAATGAAGGAAAGTATAAAAAACACTGCTGTGGTCTTCATAATCCTCTTGCAATAGGACACGCTGGGTAGCAAAAAAAGTGCTAAGAATAGGCCAAAAGGAATTTGAATGAAATAATAACTTTTACCATGCCAAAGGAACTGAAAAGAAAACTCTTCCTGACTTAAAACATTAGTCTTATTGTTTCTAAAGAAATATGAACTTGTTTTCTTTGCATTATTTGAGGTCTGACAGCACTGCTTCATTTTTATTATTTTGAAGATTTCTCATTTACTGCAAATAAATACAAACTTATTGGCTTTGAATTTCGGAGACATGTTGTCAGTGGTTTATATAATAAAATAACAATGTACATTTATCTCAAAAATACATACCATTGAAGAGAAAAATCAAAAAAAACTGAAAATTTTGCAGTGGTCCTTAATTTTTTTCCAGAGCTGTAATTTATTTATAACAAACATATAGATTGACAGGTATAGTAACTCTCCATGGTGCCACAATCAAGTGAGATACTGCAAATAGCAATGTTGTAAGTCCACATACAGTGAAGGAAATAATTATTTGACCCCTTGCTGATTTTGTAAGTTTGCCCGCTGACAAAGACATGATCAGTTTATAATTTTAAGGGTAGGTTAATCTTAACATTGATAGAATATCAAAAATAAAATCCAGAAAATCAAATTGTATAAATTATATAAATTTATTTGCATTTTGCTGAGAGAAATAAGTATTTGATCCCCTACCAACCATTAAGAGTTCAGACCAGTTGGATGCTCCTAATCAATTTGTTACCTGCATTAAAGACATCTGTCTTAAATAGTCACCTTTATAAAAGACTTCTGTTCACAGACTCAATTAATCAGTCATACTACATGTTTGGTATTGCCGGATGCGTAACAACCTGAAGAATACAGATAACACATTATATTTACTGAAGATTGAACGCCGTAAAAGCAAAACCCCCGCAAACATTGCGAAAATACATTTTTTTTCACAATTTGTCCCACTTGGAATTTTTTTGCGGTTTCCCAGAAATATTCTATAGTAAATGAATAACACCATTAGAAAGGAAAAATCTTGTCCCGCAAAATAAAAGCCTCATGTGTCAAATGTAGGTGGAAAAATAAAAAAGTTATGGCTTTCAGAAGGCGAGGTGGGAAAAACCAACGCGTCACCCAAAAAAAAACGCCGGGTCCTTAAGGGGTTAAAATCCTGCAGTGCCCGCAAAGTACCCCTGCTCAAGAAGGCACATGTGTAGGCCCCTCTGGTCAGATGAGGCAAAAATTGAACTCTGAGGCATGAATTCAACTTGCCATGTTTGGAGGAAGAGAAATGCTTCCTATGAGCCAAAGAACACGGTCCCCACTGTCAATAGAAAACAAACGAAACCAGCTCACCTCAACATCGTTGTTGGGGCCAGCAATCAGTGTTAGCCCATAGCAACCCATGTGGCTCAAATCCGCGTTCCATGCACGCACAACACTTTGTTAGTAGATAAGGGATGGATTGGGCACCAAGAATGTTGCTAAGATATAAAGTCCATTTAATTGAAGAACAACGACAAGTAAAAATGCCACAAAAAAATTTGGGAGATTTTATACAGGAGGACGACCAGATGGGTGGCGAACTGACGCGTTTGGGGCCAAATACAGCCCTTAGTCTAGCTGCAGTTTAGATGTTAGTAACACCCTTTTAAAGTGCATTAAAAACAACAATTACCCAAATTTAAAATTGTCTAAAATTTGCCCAAAACCATCCAATTGGGTAGCGTTATTTGCACGTACCTGTAAAATGTATGACACCTCCCATCAGAATGGCGTTCCTCGTGTAATAAACCGGTATAACAAAACCGGAAGAGCTTGCGTTCCAAATAGCGGAAATGACTTACGTTCATCAAGGAAACGCATTCTGGCAGAAGTGACGTGGATGTACGGGGTAAAGATGGTGCCGTTGTCAAGGTAACTTATTAATGTATGTAATAAAAATAACATGAATATATTGTTAAAAGAAATGTATCAATGGCAAACCGCTATTCCCCCAAGCACCTCATCAGGTAACGTGTCATAACCGGATGATCGGGTAAATGCCGAGACAAAACAAAAATAAGACAAAACAAAACAAAGACTGGCGTCTGGTGAAATTCACTATGAAGAGTTTGAGCACCTATTTAGTGACTATAACACAACATATATACTATAATGCTTTGTATTGGATCTATATTTGATCTTGCTGTTAGTCTCAATCGCTATTCAATACCTCTAGAGCAATGTATGCTTCTAAGATATTTAAAAAATACTTCCGATCCCATCTCATTACTAAATGCATTGTTTAGTATGTTGTGTTTTTGTTTTGGTTTTAGATTTATTGTGATTGTAATTTAGCTGATGGTCAAAATAGCATAAAAAATATATATATTAATGGCGGGGTACTCGTTTACTATAACAATAATACTTAACCTAATGATGGAACATTATTTCCCTGCGTACATTGAGACCCTGGGGGACGATGGTATTGAGAACAAGGATCCAATAAGCTTCTCTGTCTCTGACGAGATATTCCCAATTTCCACCTCGGGCAGGTTTACGTATCATTTCTATAGCTAAACTTGCAATCCTTTTGTCAGGATCCATGGCATTCCACAAAATGTTGTCTACATTAGATTTATTAGACCGATTTGGATTAGTTTTTGTCATTAAGGTGTTTTTAAAAAACGTACCTTCAGCCTGCGGATTGTGCTCCCGACATAAATAAGGTTACACAGTGTGCACACTATAATGTAAACCACATGGTGGGAATTACAATTGGTATAGCTCTTAATTTGAAAAATTGTAGCCTTTCGTGTGATTATGCTATTGAAAAAACAGTCATAAAGAACAGATTAAAAGTTAGAGGCTACCCGGACTGGGCAATGAAGAGAGCAGAACAAATGTGGACAAACGTTCTAGGAGAACTATTGGCTCCCAAAAATCTTAAAAACATTCTAGAGATCTTGCTAATGGGGCAAATGCAACTGCAAAGCCGATACTGGTATTAGACCATAGTCATCAATTTAACATCATAAAAAAAGTTATAGAGAAATATTTGCCCATTCTGCAAGAGGATGCAATTCTAGACTCCGTGCTACAAACCGGGTGCCACATAGTGGCTAGAAAACCTAAGACTATGAGTGATATTTTATCACCACGTCTGTCACCCTCCTTCAGATATAAACCCAACTGGTTGCGTTTTAAAGGTTTCTTTAGGTGTGGCTTCCATCCGTGCAAAACCTGCGGTTTTGCATTGCCGAGTTCAAATTTTTCAAATTCGGACCATACAAAAACTTTTCAAATTAAGAGCTATACCAATTGCAATTCCCACCATGTGGTTTACATTATAGTGTGCACACTGTGCAACCTTATTTATGTCGGGAGCACAATCCGCAGGCTGAAGGTACGTTTTTTAGAACACCTTAATGACATAACTAATCCAAATCGGTCTAATAAATCTAATGTAGCACAACATTTTGTGGAATGCCATGGATCCCTGACAAAAGGATTGCAAGTTATAGCTATAGAAATGATACGTAAACCTGCCCGAGGTGGAAATTGGGAATATCTCGTCAGAGACAGAGAAGCTTTATTGGATCCTTGTTCTCAATACCATCGTCCCCCAGGGTCTCAATGTACGCAGGGAAATAATGTTCCATCATTAGGTTAAGTATTATTTTTTATAGTAAACGAGTAAACCCCGCCTTAATATATATATTTTTTATGCTATTTTGACCATCAGCTAAATTACAATCACAATAAATTTCTAAAACACAAAACAAAAACACAAACAAACTAAACAATGCATTTAGTAATGAATGGGATCGGAAGTATTTTTAAAAAATCTCTAGAAGCATACAATTTGCCTAGAAGTATTGAAATAGCGATTGAGACTAACAGCAAGATCAAATTATAGATCCAATACAAAGCATTATAGTATATATGTTGTGTTATAGTCACTAAATAGGTGCTCAAACAATTCATAGTGAATTAAACCATACGCCAGTATTTGTTTTGTTTTGTTTTCTTTTTTTTTTTGTCTCACATTTCCCGATCATCCGCGTTATGACACTTACCTGATGAGGTGCTTGGGGGGAATAGCGGTTTGCCATTGATACATTTCTAAAAAAATTTATTTCATGTTATTTTATATTACATACATTAATAAGTTACCTTGACAACGGCACCATCTTTACCCCGTACATCCACGTCACTTCCTGCCAAATGCGTTTCCTTGCACTGAACTTAAGTCATTTCCGCTTTTTGGGGAACGCAAGCCTTCCGGTTTTGTTATACCGGTTTATTACACGAGGAACGCCATTCTGATGGGAGGTGTCATACATCTTACAGGTACGTGCAAATAAACGCTACCAATTGGATGGTTTTGGGCATTGTAGACAATTTTAATTGGATAATTGTTGTTTTTAATGCACTAAAGAGGTGTTACTAACATCTAAACTGCAGCTAAGACTAAGTGGCTGTTTTTGGCCCGAAACGCTTCAGCTCCCACCCCTCTGGTCGTCCCCCCTGTATACATCTCCCATTTTTTTTGTGGAAATTTTCTACTTGTCGTTGTTCTTCAATAAATGGACTTTATATCTTAGCAACATTCTTGGTGCCAATCCATCCATTACTCCCCACTGTCAAGCATGGAGTTGGAAACATTGGGTGACATGTATGAACGGGCTTTTCGCCTGTTTTTTGGCGTAACCTGCGCCTCCCGGCCCGAATCCGCTGTCGGACGCAGGGATGCGGTGTTAGGCGCAGCGTTCGCCACTTTCAGCTGTGCCCCACATGAAGGGGTGTGCAATGGGTGCGGTGTGGGCGCGGTGTAGGTGTTCCGGGGCAGGACACGGCGTGCTTGAAAACTCCCGAGGCATGTACAATCGCGAGTCGGCAAAGTGCGGCGCATTGCAGCGCTCGGCAGCTCCGACAGGCAGACCTGGTTGATTCTGGTCTAAATGCTCCGGCGGAGGCGAAGTGAAGCGAGAACGGAACATGAGAGGAAACATAGAAGATCGCAAGAGAAATCTCAGCGCTCAGCTCCGTGCGGGAAAGGAGTATGATTCCAAAAAATATATAAATTTATAAGGCGTTAAAAAATTCCAGAAAAAGAGCTCAAACCTCAAAAATAAAAAATACATAAATAAAATCACTTTCCAAAAATCAGAACGGCACAATATCAGGAATTAAGGATCTTGGAAATTGCCTGGAAATACAGTAATTCAAATTTGAAAGCTATTCTCATTGGTTTGGCATAAAACCGGCCAATCAAATAGGAGCGACAGTGAACCATTAAAAACCTATGGGAAGAATTGACCAATTAAATTCAAAGGCGGGACAGTTCAAAATACATAAAAATGCAGAAAAGAGCTGATTGGTTGAGCTAGCGGGCTTGGCTATCTCGGCCAATCAAATAGGAGCGACAGGGACCCATTCCTAACCTATGGAGAAGTTTGAAACCCAAACAAAAACAAAGGCGGGACAGTTCAAAATTCAGTAAAAAGGCAGAAAAGAGCTGATTGGCTGAGCTAGCAGGAGCTTGGCTTTTCTGGCCAATCAGAGCGCGAGCTACTTCTCCCATTGTAGTCTATGGAGAGATCGGTGCAATGCAATCTCGGCGCTCTGCGCCGTGTGGCATGGAGTATGATTAAAAAATCATTTTTATCAAGTGTAAAATATTATCTGAAAAAGAGCTGAAACCTTCTCTTAAAAATAGACTACAATGGGAGAAGTAGCTCGCGCTCTGATTGGCTGGGATAGCCAAGCCCCCGCTAGCTCAGCCAATCAGCTCTTTCTGCATTTTTACTGTATTTTAAACTGTCCCGCCTTTGAATATGATTTGGGCAATATTTCTCCATAGGTTAGAATGGGTCCCTGTCGCTCCTATTCTGATTGGTCCCAATACTCCTCCATAGTTAGAATTGGCCACTGTCGCTCCTATTCTACAGTGTTTTTTTCGGGTTTTAAATTGTTTATGTTTATAAAAACTTTTCAGCTTTTTTCAGAGAAAATTTTACACTTAAAAAAAATTTTTTTTAATCTGCCCATGCCACACGCCTGGTGCCGAGATTTCATTGCCGCGATCTCTCCATAGACACAATGGGAGAAAGTAGCTCGCGCTCTGATTGGGCCGGGATAGCCAGCCCTGCAAATTTACCCAATCCTTTTTTCAAGCTTTTTTTTACTGTATTTTGAACTGTCCCCCTTTGATTTGTTTGGTCAAAACTTTCAAAGTTATAATGGGGTCTCTGTCGCCCCCATTCGATTGGTCTAGATACCCCAACCCCCCCGCTACTCAACCAACAGCTTTTTGCAGCTTTTTTATGTATTTGAACTGTCCTTCCCTTGATTTTGATTGGCCAAATTTCTCCATAGGTTTTAAAAGGGTTCACTGTCGCTCCTATTCTGATTGGCGGTTTCTGCCGACCAATGAGAATACTTACAAAATTTTGGAATTACTGTTTTCCTGCAATTTAAAATATCCAAAACCCCGAATAGCGCCGCTGGATTTTTGGAAAGTAATTTAATTTATGTTTTTTTTTTAATTTATTTTTGAGCTCTTTTTCAGAAATGTTTTACCCTTTAAAAGACGATTTTTTTTTTTAATACCCGCACGGACATTTTTTTAATGTTTTCTCCTGTTTTCCAGCCTTCTCGTATCGGAATATATGTGAGCCCCTCCCTTCTGCCCTAAGTCCCGCACTGCGCCCCATACACTGGCAGCCGAGGATTTTTGCCTCAGTATACACCTCCTCGGAGGGCAAATATGGCGCAGCGCCGCACTGCGCCTAGGTCCCCTCACTGCGCCCCACAAAACGGGTGAGGCCGTGGACTTTACACCGCTGTAGATCGCACTAACCCGGCAGCGAACATGGCGAAACCCGCACTGCGCCTTAAACACTGCCGAGGCTGGGCGGATTTTTACATAGTATTAGAGCGCGCCCCTTTTCCGACATAAATCGGGCCCAAATTTTTTCGCCAAATTTTTCGAGCTTCATACATGTCGCCCTTATGTTTTGGGGTGTTTCTCTGCAAAGAACAGACTACTTCACCCCATCAATAAATTTTACCATTTCTGCAAATCCTATTGACAACCTCCTTTCCACTCCCCGGGACATTAAAATGAGTGACAAACCTTCTCCCCCAGACCCTAAAAAAAGAAGCACATTAAGGTCGGAAGTGCATAGCAAGTCTCCAGCCCATAACCCCATAGAAAATTTATGGAAGGAGTTGAAGCTCCAAATTGCCAATTTTCAGACCCAAAATCTTAATGATTTTAGAATACTTTTAACCCGAGGTGGACCAAAATTCTTCCTGACATGTGTGCAAAAACATCGCCCACAAAAAACCTGACTGCTGCGTTTGCCAACAAGGGTTTTGCCACCAAAGAAAAAAGTCTTTTTTCCAGAGGGATTCAAATACTTTTTTTTCACAAAAAAATTTTTAACATTTATACAAAGTGATTTTCTGGGTTTTATTTTGGATATTCTATCTCTAATGTTAAAATAAGCCTAACCTTAAAATAAGACGTCCATGCTTGTCAGTGGGGAAACTTACAAAAAATAGCAAGGTATCAAATAATTATTTTCCTTTACTAAACATTGCAATGTTTTTGGCCTGATTTTTCCTTCTCTTGTAAAACTACAGGGGGAGTCGTTGGAAATGTGCACCCCCCTAAAAGAGCATGGAGAGCCAAAAGGGGCCTTTGCTTTAAATGAATAGGGGATCCATGCTCTGGTGTTAGGCTCTGAGTCATACCCAACAATAGTTGTGGTTTTTAACTCCCAATTTAGATGTGATAGATGAGGAACTGACCCTGGATTATAAATTTTTTAGGATAAGGGGAGAAGCTGAGCTCTGGATATATAGGCTTTTAAATCAAGGGGGGAATGCTAAACCTGTGATAAAAGGGTTATAAAATAGAGGAGAGAAGCTGAGCTCTGCGATACCAGGGTTAAATAGAGGAAAACAGCTCGTGATATAAGGGGTACGTAGAGGGGAAAAACTGATCTGTGATATAAGGGGATTGATGAGGAGAGAACTGAGCCGGATATAAATGTTAAGGATTAAAGGGGGAAAAACGAGCTTGTATATAAGGGTTATAAGTTTTATGCTGAGTTTCTGATAAACAGCAGAAAAATCGTGAAAATAAACGAAAGTACTCCTGACCCCCCAACATTTAGTGATTGACAGCTGTCTTACGTTTGTGGAGTGATACCAAGCTTAAATTAAATTATTATTTGCTCAGAAATCCTACTCCAAATCAAAAAAACAAAAAATCACAGACTCGCTTTTCTCCCTCATCACATCCTCAACCTCCCAAGTGTCCCTATTTTGGAGGGGCATCCCTATTTTTTTATCCTTGTCCCCCCGTCCCCTTTGCTCTATAAAAGTCCCTCTTTTTCATTTAAAGGAAAAAGATTTTGCATCAATAAACTGACTATTTGCTGTAAAAGATATCTGATTGCTTCCAACTGTAATTACACAACAAATTTAAATTTTATCATTGATACAAAGTGATCCGAAAAGTTTCCCTTTTTGGCTTTAAAAAAATTTGGGAAGTATGTTTTTGGGTAGTTTGAGGCGCATCTTGGTGTAATGTCACATATTTGGGTGTGGTTAGAGGCGTGGCCTGACGTTTCCCTCTTTGTAATCTGTAAAAGTTGGGAGGTATGCATCCTGCTCTCAGATAGGGAAGCATAAACCAAGTTAACTTTAGATATGAGTTGTGTGTAAATTGGGTTTTTGTAACTCATGCACTGCCTGCAATTTTGGGGTTTTCCTACAGGTTTGTGTTGATGTGGCTTGTCCTCTAGACCATAAATACAAAATAATATGAAAACATGGTTTCAGGATTGACAAAAGCATTTGAAATATATCAGTTACTGTAATCTGAATTGATTTAAAGGTTGAAGTTTAAAAAAACAATTAAACACGTCTGGGGCAATAAATAACACTCTTACATTTCTCTATTACGCTGAATTCAGTTATCATTCATTCCTTTCTATTTTACATTGGCAATGTACACATATGGCTTCTGTTTGTACTACACATAATTTACATAAGCCACTTCTGTCTGCAGAAGCTGATATATCCATATCTCTCTCGTGCAGTATTGAGCATGTATAGATTAATTCTGTTTGGTAATTGATCATTTATTATGATTACTCTTTTTTATAGCAAGCTTTTGGAAAAGTACTTTAAGAAAATTGAAAATCAATAGCAGAAAAACAAAGAAAATGGAAAACTGTAGAATAGACACAATATAAAATCCAAGTAAATATTGATAATGGTATAAAATTAAGATTCTGTAGGAGATGTGGAGGAGATGGTCAAATAACATCTGGATGAGTATTTGTGTTATTCATTTAGTGCAGTTATTGAATAAGGCTGAATGCAAATGACAAACAGATTGTTCCAGCCAGCAGTTTAACTGAAAACCAATTTACTTCTTGCCTAAGTATTCCAATGCTGTGCTCTGGAAGCTCTAAGTAAAGATTTAACTGTATTGCCAGGCACATTGGGAGAATTTGCGTAGACCAGCTTTCCATATGGCGGGTTTAATCAAAGAGTGCAATGATAAGATACCTTTTAAAAAATCTGGGGCATCTTTATGTGTCAGTGCAACAAAAACTGAAAGCTTCTACAGCTATGAACTGGAGTAGATTTCAACCGTAAGGCTATGTCGACACTGCATTGGACAAAAAACAGCCTGAAGATGGCAGTTCTTTCTCCGATGCAGGACCGCGGCTTTTGTCACGCTTTGTGCAAAAACCACGGTCACTTCTCGTTTTCCTGACGTCGCCCATATAATTATATTGTATGGGAAGACAGCAAGAAAACGAGAAGTGCCAGCGTATTATACAACATGTTGTATAATACGCTGGCACCGAAAGACGAGCAGAGAAAAGACGAGCTTTGTAGACAGCAGCTCGTCTTTCCTATTGCCGTCTATGGGGCCGCAGGTACAATCGTATCTTCGGCGCTTTTAAAAAACAAAAAGAGCCGAAGATATGATCGTTTTCCCGTGCAGTGTAGACATAGCCTAACTTTCGCTTTCTGGTGTAAATTTTAATAAACATTTTGGGCATTAGGAGGCCACATATCAGACACCAAGCATTACCCCCTTGTAAGAAGAGTCTCGAGAGCAGAAAGAATCCGCCACAAACTTGCACTTTTTTTGTAGTGAGCTCAAACATTGTAGACTTTGATACTGGCATACTTCACTTGATAACGCCAAAGTGTATATGATTTCTATTTTCTATTTGGCTGTGAGTTTATAGCATTCTAGCACCACACCTAGACATCTTTATACTCCCTGCAGCTATGGTGGGTTGCCATGCCGGACTCCAGTTATATCTAGGCTATTTGAATCCTATGGATGTCAGGAGAATCAGTCAGTACACCTTGCTGTATCGTTGCTGTGCAAGTGCATTTCAAGACAATAAGGGCGACATGTATGTACAGGGCTGCGCCAGTGTTTTGGTGTCCTTTCAGCCCAAAAACTGTAGCAGTCCTATTCTCTCAATGTATGAGCAGATGCACTCCAAAAGCAGGTATATTTTGTGGCACTCGCAGCACTTTGTAATGTGCCCAAAATATGAGGCATTCTGGGGACGTGTCCCACCACAACAGATTCTACACATTTATGACTGAAAGATGGCACAACTAGGCGCATAACTGCTGAAACAGGCAGACCAAGTTAAAAGTGGTCTACCTGAGCTTGAATTGTCATAGTGGAACTAGAAATCGCCATATGTATGACCCGCAGTAGAGCAGGTTCATACATTCTAGCGCATTCTACAATGCTTTAAAGCTATTTTGACATGGCCGCTATGCGCCTAGATCATACATGTCGCCCTAAGGCTATTTTCACATAATGGGGCACATTTATTATGGAATTTTGCACCGAAATTCTGAGGTAAATGCTTTACACCACATTTATTATGTGTCTTGTCCAGCATGGTCTTGCTAAAAGGGCGTTGCTTCAAGGAAAGTGGGTGAGACCTAATTTACAATGCTGTGCACCTAAAAAGGTGTCTAAGGTTTGACGTAATTGATGGCACAAACTAGTCAACTAGTAACTGGTGGAAACTTAGGGCAACATGTATGTACGGGCTGTGCCAGTATTCTGGTGTCTTTTCAGCCCTGTTCTCTAGATGTATTAGCAGGCGCACTCCAAAATTAGGCACATTATCCGACGCCTGTGGCACTTTGTAATGTGCCCAAGATGTGGGGGTGTTCTGGAGGTGTGTTGCACTACGACCGTATGATTCTACACATTTATGACTGGAGGATGGCAAAACTAGGTGCATTACTGCTGAAACAGATAGACCAGGTTAAAAGTGGTCTACCTGAGCCTGAGTTGTCATAGTGGAACTAGAAAGCGCCAAATCTATGACCTGCAGTAGAACAGGTTCATATGTTCAGGCACATTCTACACTACTTTAAAGCTATTTAGAACTGGCCTCTATGCACCTAGATCATACATGTCGCCCTTAGACTAGACAGTTTACACATACACCAGATTCTAGTCTAAGTTTACACTGCCTATGTATTAGACCATATTAATAATTTTTCCCCGATGTATTTTTTGTGTGTATATCAGCATGTATTCAACATCATTATAGAGGTGAAACATCCCCATTATTACCATAACAACATTGACTAAGATTTACTGTATCTATGCTAGCTCACCATACATACAGGGCATCAGTCTCTTCACAGATTCATCAAAATTTTGATAATTCTGCCAATAGTATAGAAGGTTGGAAATGGCATTGTTTTCCAGCACATTTTAAACATGTATCATTTAATTTGACTCTGAAGCCATTTCTATTCTCAAGTGATTTAGGCACATGGTATTTTCCCTGAATGCTATAGTCTTAATTTTTTTTTATGCCAATGGTAAAAATATAGTGATAAATCTGACTCATTGTTCATCTGCTTGATAAAGGCAAAATCACTCTAGTGTCTTCTAAGTTCTTTTGCCTTGATCGAAGTCAAGCTTATGTCTGAACATTTCTGTGCATCCCTGGTCTGACCATTTAGCTGGATTTCTCTTTGTTTTTTTTGTATTTTATTTATTGGTTTATGTCACATAATCATTAACGGGTTACATTTTTACAAATGAGAACCTAAAACTAACCATTTCACCAAATCTTGATTCTCCGATGTACACAATTCTTATAATTCAGCTTCATTTCCTTTATTGTTAAATTGTCTGAATCACCAATCTCCACATTGCCGCCAAAAATCACATCGGCTTGTGAAAGCCATAATGCCTCTTTGGACCGAAAATCCATTCTGATAAACGGAATGGCAAAATCAAATGTGGGGCAATTAAAGGACTCCAATGCGCGTTTTATCACCTGGCTTCGTCAGGGGGTCTAACTAACCATGTGCACTTTATACAGCCCAAGTTGTCAAAGTATCACGTCTCGTATACTGGGAAAAGGTCTGCTTGCCACTTTTCACACTGTTGTTGTAAAGAAAGCTGATAAACAAATAAGATAACATTTAATTTTCTACTTTTGATGACATAACATAGTTGTAAACATTTTGTTGTATATTATCAGTTATAGTTTATTTTGCTATTGGTTCCATTCATTTTTTTTTTCTTTTTTTTCATTTTTTGCTTCTTCACGGCTTCATACAGACTTCAATTTCTTCTTATGTTATGTTCTTGAGTACCAAATACTGTTTCAAGCCTATTTGATGGCTGCCTGCCATATGTAATTTATGTGTCTAAAGTATGAATATAGAAGAGGACATCAATAAAGTAAAGAAAAATTTTCTATACATATTTATCGTTCTCTTGATTATTCGGAAGGGGTGAGAATAATATAGCAATTCTCTTTAAGCATATTAACATATCTCACTTTTGTAAATGTTATGGTGGATGCACTTTTGTTATATGAATCATAGCTTAAAAACATTTTACTAAAATGTCCCAAATATTCCCAGGAACATTGACTTAATTTACAAACAACACACATTTTGAGGACATGTGTTATCCCTGTATAATAGATACAGTTAGCAGATGCTCGATGTATTAAATCCATTAACCCCTTTAAGACAGGATTTTTTTTATTGTTATATCCACATATTTCAAAAGCCATAATTCTTGATTTTTCTGTGAATGTAGCTGTATCCATAGCTGTATGACAGCTTGTCTTTAGAAGATAAGTTGTATTTTTCAGTGGTGCTGCTTCTTGGAAGAATGGACAAAAAACAATTTCACTATTGTTTTTTATATTTTTAAATTTTACAGTGCTCACCGCGCAGTGTCAATGATGTGTTACTTTTATTCCTTGAGTCACAGCAGTTATGTTAAACCAAATATGTGTAGTTTTCTTATATTTTACTATTTTCGCACAAAAAAAGGCACGTTTAATAGAAACAATGTTTTTATGTTCCAAGAAGCATAGTTTTTATTTTTCTATTGATGTAGCCATTTGAGGACTTGTTTTTTAAGGCCCGAATCATATTTTTAAAAGTGTTCGTGCACATGGCCAAAGGCTGTGTTTTTGCTGCATCTGGGGGATTTCACTACTACCTCCTGTTCATGATCATGTATATGGCTGTTTGTTTTATCCTTATTGGACAATGAATCAAAGTACAGTGCAATTTTTGGTGAATGCCACTAATTTTGCTCTTCACTGAATTATATTTTATCGTTATAGCAACATGTGAATAGTTATCTTATTTTTTGACATTTTAGCATGTTTTGTTCTTCACTGCCTAGATGAAAAAAGAAATAAAATGTCAAAGGGTGTTTCCAACAGTTTTGTAATCTCCGACATGCAACATATACCTTCCACTTTCTTAAAATAAAAAAAAAACAGTGTTCTTCTGTCTCAATACTACAGTTTTGGCACTACCACTGTTCAGCTGTTTCTCACCAGTCCTTCACTGACTACATCACATACTGTACATAATTCACAAGAATGCTGCAGCCAACCAATGGTTTCAATGGTCATTTGCTGAACATGCAAGCAATGTAACCGATATACACGACTTCATCAGTAGGTTGCTGGCAGGGAACATGGGAGTAGCAGCAGTGCTGGAGGGAGTAGGTACATTTCTTTTTCAGGGCAGTGTGAGACAGTAGGTGAGTTTATAAAATTGTTGAAAAATTGCTTTAACTTTGAGTGTGGATGAATTAGATGACAACATATATGTGTATTTTTCAAATACTTACAAAATAAAACTCCTCTTTATGGAAAATGGCTTTTATTATTATTGTTTTTTTTAAAGCACCATTAATTCCAGGGTGCTGTACATTTGCGGAGGAGGGTTACATACATAAAATATGTCAGACAAGGTACAATGACAATGATAAATGACTAACAACTGGTATGGAGAGAGAGAGGACTCTGCCTGGAAACATTTACAATCTACAAGGCTTTATTTTTTCTTTCTGTACACATTTTTTTTATTATATTATAATATAATGTACTTATTATACTTCATATAATATACTATTTTGATAGTCTCACTAGGGGACTTTATAATGCAGTCTTCTGATTGCTTTAATAATGCTTTGTTATATGCAAAATAACAAACCCTTATTGCTTGTCAGTGTTTCTGCTGGTTAATTCCTTGGATATTTTGTCTGGTACTTGTAGCATTTTCCTGGTTTCAGACCTTGCTTCTGGTTACCTTCTTGAATACTTGATCTGGCATTTGCACTGCTCTCCTTGTTCCTTACCTCCATCTTGTTTCTAAATCTGCTTATAATTTGCTCTTGTGAGTGCATTTTGCCTGATCATCCGCTGACAACCTTGCCTTTTTTCTGTCCACATCTCTGCTCCTGCTGTGTTACCATCAGAGTAATGAGCATGTCTGTCACTAGCTTGTGCTGCCCTCAGCAAGGACAGGATAACCTATGTGACAGGTTCCCTTTAAGAAAATTTCCCTCATATGAAGTCTTAATTGGTAAAGAAGAAAAAAAAACAGTTTGAGATTGGATCATCTTGTGTGCATATAATTGTCTAATCTATAATCTTGGGAACACATACAAAGAAATCCTGTCATCCTATGAAAACTGACTTGACTTTGACTTTAAGGGTATGTTCACACAATGTATTTTGAAAAGTAAATTTACTCTTCAAAATCTTGTTCCAAATCTGCTTCAAAAACACCTGATTAGAGGCATATTTTGAGACATATTTTGAAGTTTATTTAAAAAGAATTGACAAGCACACAAGTAAAACCGTCTCTAAACCATAGTTTACATTGGAGTCAATAAGAAGTGTTTGAAACATTGTTTGAAGCTGATTTTGGGGTGTATTTTGGCGTTCAAAATATGTTGTGTTACGGAGCAGAGGTGGCTTACACCACGGGAAATGGTGGAAAAATTCTCTCTCCCCAGCACGCAAATGTTGGCCGCGTACCAACTCTACTATTTTTGCTCGTCGAGACTGAGGGATGTTTCAAGGGAAACCTCCCCAAACGCCTACGATACCTTCATAGACTTGCACAGACGTGGCTGCCGCCTTGCGGGGCTGTATGGCACTATGAGAGAGTGGCTATTACATTGCACGGAATCACACGTCTTTCAATACTGGGCCCAACGCCTGAAAGACGAAAACCTTCCAGACAAAATTATCCGAGGCCTGGCGACAGTTAAAAAACATGTGATTTGTACAAACTGGAGGGAATCCCAGCTGAGGATTGCACACAACGCAATATACGGCTTCAATTTGCCCCCCATGCCAAGATTCCCAAATAGACTGCAACACTGCCCCAAATGTGGTGCCCATAAGACTGACCTATGGCATGGCCTATGGGAGTGCACATCTACGCGGAAATATTGGGACAGTTTTGTAGCCTATATCAAAGTTCATTTTGAGGTGGGTTTGGATAATCACCATGACCTGCTGATATTTCACTGCCCCAGACCTCCGGAGGGAGATGAGGCTGAGTCGGTGGGAGGAAGCCGAGGGGTACCGGCAATTGTCCATATAGCAATTTTAGTAGCCAAACGGTGTCTCTTGACTTTTTGGCTCAAGCCGTCTCTGCCTCCATTATCCATGATTGAGGATCAAATGAAAATATATCTCATTGCAGATAAATTGGAAACCGAGAGATGCAAAGAAGCTCGTACAGCAGGTTTCTATAGAATCCCATTTATAGAATCCCATTTCTCAGACAGGGAAATCAAAACTTTAATGCACACATTTCAGCTCACAGACTGGTATTGCAGGGAAGGGATCTGTGGATCTCTAGGTAGATTACAAGTTTGAAAATTTGAATAGGAAGGAGGAGCGGGGCATGGGAGATCTTTTCACACAGTCTGGCATGGTAAACCCAGAGAAGATGGAACTACGCACACACCATGATAAGTTTCAAAAGTTTTAGAGTTTGTTATGTTTGGCCATGTCCACTACTGCCATTGTTTTGTATGCACACAGCCTCCATCCTACAAATGGTGCATATATGGGTGCCTATTCCTAGATATTCTTGTAAAATGTTCTTGTGGTATGTGAACAGATATGTCATGTAAGATGGAGATGTACCGAGTCTGTTATGCTATCCCCTCTTTTGTTATTATAATCGAAAACCTCAATAAAAATTTGTTGTGTGAATCTAGTCTAACTAAAGAGGTAAGGTAAGGTTAAAGAATCAGACATTTCTATTACTTAGAGCAGAACATCGTAGAGATGGTGAATGGAAACAGAGGTCATTGGAAAATTTGGAAACAAAATTAGCAACATACAATTTGGAAATGCTCATGAGTTGTTGCTTTACTGATGCCCAGCATCTACCCATAACTGTTTCCTATGGTAACTTTACTTACCTAGAGTTTGGTGAATGCTGTTAAAGATAGGGGCAGCATGTACATGACATTTCTGGATTGTTTTAATTTTTAATATCTACCTCATTTTGCTATAACACAGTGATTAGTATTCAGCCAGAACAAATGAGTCAGTTAAAAAAAATGGATGGATACCTGGGTATATGCACACTTGACTTTTTCTATAGCTCTTCTGCTACTGGCTATTGTCAGTAACCATTAGGCTCTTCGTGATTGTAAACCACTATTAATATTACAATTTATCCTCATTAACATATGATTAAAGGTGTAGGATGGTGAATCCTACACCTTCAATCATATGTTAATGAGCCCTATAAACCATCTTAGTCCTTAAAAGGTATATGTCAATTTAATATATTAAACCAGTACATACTGTGTTATAAATTCACTTATTTGTCCATTTCATCAGTTGATCCAATTCCCAGTTTAAAGGATAGTTCTGCAAATTTCTCCAGAACAACAGCACTCTCATTCATGTTAAAGTAGTTGCCTAGTGGGAAAATAATATTTTCAAAATATATCTCTCCCCAAGTTACGGTAAGCACTTTTGTAATGCATCTTTATTAAATTTTCAGTGGGTTTTCTGCAGCTCTACATCAGCTGTCTGATGACCAGAAGTTCAGTTGTTCTGTGTCTGCACATATAGGAAACAGCTCTTTGTCGAACCCAAGAGATCAGATGACCAAAGGGTTGGCTTTGGTTAGGGCAGCCTTTCACATAACATCCATTTGGTTCAGCTCCTAACTCTTTAAACATGAGGGAGTAAAGAGGGTGTGCATTTCTAGTTTTGGAGAGAAGAAGATTGACAAAGCACAGCAAGGATCTTGGTTTGTATTTTTTTTCAGAGCATAGCGAATAAGCTTTAAGGCAGGAAATGCTTCTGTTCAGCTGCAAAGAAGGAAAGTGACATGCAGCACAGAAAAAAATACAAATTAGCACAGAAAACACCACAAGCAAATGGATAAGGATTCAGACAAGCCATTTGACAACATTTATTATTAATTTATTTCTGTTCACTAGGCATTCC
This sequence comes from Phyllomedusa bahiana, assembly GCA_025379985.1. Taxonomy (NCBI): domain Eukaryota; kingdom Metazoa; phylum Chordata; class Amphibia; order Anura; family Hylidae; genus Phyllomedusa; species Phyllomedusa bahiana. The sequence continues at coordinate 31,920 of JAODAL010037515.1, forward strand.
CTTTGAGGTTACGTTTATCTGTTTTGCACCAATGACACTACAACATTTTGGCTCATCAGAGTGTGAAAACTTTTTTTTTTTTTAATTAGGTGAAAGAGCACATCACCATTTGAATTTAGTATATTATTACTACTCAGTTTTAAGGAAAAAAATAATCATTGGCTTCAGTATCTTAAAAGGATCCAGCTTTAGGAACTTGTCCCCTATTAGCACTGTGCATCATCAGTTTGATCATTTTTGTTATGTTTGTTTCCATGGGAAAAATAAAGTAAAAAATTAGGAAATTAAATATTACAAATTTCTAAACCTTAAATTGGATTTACTATAGAGCCAAATAACTTATTGAAAAATGTTGGCTTTTATATCAAAATTATTTGAAATTTTAAGTTGAAAACCCCCGCCCAAACTGTTGACAACAGATTTCTTTTTTTTAAAATTTTAAAAGGATCAATTATTTTTGAAAAAAAATTTTGGGAAAACAAAGTTGTCAGTCAAGAGATTAAATAATCAGAAAAAAACTATAGTCTGGGAAATCTTTTCTATTTATGCTTTTTGAATGTAACTGACTGATTTTAGCCAAGCTAACCTTAACAAAAACATATCCTCAGGCTGTGCCCATAATTGTCATTTTTGAATGTGAAAAGAAAACAATTTTTCTTTTTTTTAAGAATAATAGGGTTAAAGGGGTTTTGTGGATTTAGTTGCTTTCTGTTATTCTAAATAAAACTGAAAATATTGTCCCCCCAAAAAACCCAAAGAAAAAACATTTAAAGTAAAATAAACATTACAAAAAAAGACTAAACTTTGGGGTTACACCCAAAGAGTTTACTTTTTAATTGAAAAACTTCAAAACCACTTGTTTTTTATTTTTTTTTTTAACTACAAACTCCCAAAAATAATAGGCAACATCTAGCTGAACAGTGGATAGAATGACAAAGCAGACATGCATCATCGTGACAAAATGCATACGAAATATGTTTATTACAATCATATTGTAGCTTGTGGCAACTGTAGAGCTTTGATATTAATAAAAAACCCATTTTTTTCTGGGTAAAATGATATCAGGGAAAAAGGTAGGCCCTAAAAATTTCCCAAAAAATTTAAAAAGGGCATTTTTTCTCTCTGTCTTCAAGTCAATAAGAAAAAAGTACTGTAAGGGGGCATTTTAAATTTACATTTTCCCTGATGAGGCATGGCACCGAGGCTGCACTTGTATTTAGAGATGGGCGAATTTCCCGAAATTCGGTTCGTTCACTTCGCCAAATTTTCCCGGGAAAAAAAATAACCGTTCCAAATTATTTTGGGAAACAAATCACTTTAAAAAATAGCTTTTTAAACAGGCTGCACAGAGCCTCCCAGGGGCTGTAGAACATTGTGCCATGCTTAAATAGCAGGGGGAAAGTTTGGGTTTGGCCTTCATAAAATTGTTATGTTTTGTATACACCACATACTGCCGCCGCTTTTAAAAATCGCTTCACTAAAAAATTTCCCTTTTGGGCCTTAAGAGGGCAAAATTTGACCAAAAAACTGAAGCAGGAATGTTGCCTGTAAAGTCATCCCAGCGACAGCGGGAAAAAAAAAAGCAAGACCCTCAGGTGGCAACACCATGCCCAAGTTTGGAGGTGACGGCGGCAGCCACAGAAAGCATGAGGTCAGAGAGTGGCAAAAAGGGCCATACTGGATGGGGCAAAAACAGGAAAAAGGCCACAGATTTGGCACAATGACACATTTTTTGGGGTAGGTTCCGGCGGGCAGCCACACCCCCGGGCAATAAAGGGTCAGCCCAGTGGCACAATAAAGGTGGAAAAAAAAGGATTAGGCCACAGAGGGGCCAATGACACAGGTGTAGGTCATGGCAGCAGCCACACCCAGAAATGAGGTCAGCCAGTGGCACAAGGACAGACATGTAGGTCATGGAAGCACACATAAAGGCAGACAGTGGCACAATAAACTTTCCCTGGAGTTTGTAGGTTACGGCAGACCACAGCAGCAGCATGAGGTCAGAAAAGGGGCACAATGACAGAGCAGTAGGCCCAAGGAAAAGCAGCAGAAAGAGGTAAACAGGGGCACAATGAAAATTCGGGAAAGTTTTAAAGGTCCGGCAGCAGCCACAGCAGCAGAAAGAGGTAAACCCGGGGCACAATGACACAGTGTTTTAGGTCACAGCGGGCAGCCACACACAATAAAGGTCAGACAGGGGCCAATCACTTTCCTGCGGGTGGCAAAAACGGGAGTAGGCCACGAGTGGGACAAGACACATGTTAGGCCCAACGGAAAGCAGACACACAGCACAAAAAGGGGGTCAGACATGGCAAAAAGACAGAGTGTGTGGGTTAAAGGGAAACCAGCCACACACCCGCATGGGGTCAGACAGTGGCAAAAATGCCCTTTCCGGGGAGGTGGAAAAAAACAGGGGGTAGGCCACAGAGTTGGACAATGAACAGTGGTAGGTCAGGGGCCAGCAGCCACAGAAACAGCATAAAGGCCCCAGACAGTGGCACAATGAACAGTGTGTGGGTTCCCCGGCAGCAGCCACAGCAGCAGCATGGGGTAAAACAGGGGCACAATGACATTCTGGGGGGGGAAAAAACCCGGAGTGGGCCCAAGAGGGGGACAAGGACAGAGTGTGTAGGTCCGGAAAGCACCCCCACACAGAAAAGAAATGAGGTCAAAAAGGGCACAATAAACACAGTGTGTAGGTCACGGCAGCACCCAAACAGAAAGAAAGCATGAGCCCGGGACAGGGGGCACAATAAACATTCTGGAGGGGGCCAAAAACAGGGTAGGCCAGGGGAAAAAGGGCACAGTGAAATATCAGGGAAATCAGCCACACAGAAATAAAGGCCCAAAAAAGGGGCACAATGAAAACAGTGGTAGGTAAACGGCGCACCCAACAGCAGCAGCATGATCAGACAGGGGCACAATGACTTTCCCTTTTTGGAGGTGGCAAAACAGTAGAAAGGCCACAGAGTGGCAAAATTTGACAGAGATTTGAGGTGACGGGGGGCAGCAGAAAGAGTCAACAGTGGAACAAGGGGACAGAGTGGTAGGTCACGGCAGCACCCCAACCAACATCACCCCTGAGGTCAGACCGGTGGGAAAACAAAACCACAGTGTGTAGGTCAGGGAAAAAAGCCAGCCCACAGCCGCAGCATGAGGTCAAGAAAGGGCACAATGACATTTTTGGATTTGGAAAAAAACAGTAAAAAAAAAAAGGCCACAGAGTGGCACAATGACAGAAAAGGTGGGGGTAAACGGCGGCAGAAAGCATGAGGTCAGACAGTGGCAAAAAGGAAATTTCGGGAGGAAAGCAAAAACAGGAAAAAGGCCACAGAGTGGCAAAATTGACACAGTGTCAAGGTCACGGCAGAAGCCCAGCAGCGAAAGAGGTCAGACAGGGGCCCACAATAAATTTTCGGGAAAGGTGGAAAAACTGGGTAGGCCACAGATGGCACAAAACAGAGAGGGGAGGTACGTTGGCAGCAGCATGGGGTCAGACAGTGGCACAATGACATTCTGGAGTTTGGAAAAAACGGGAAAGTGGGCCCACAGAGGGGGCACAATGAAAAGAGTGGGGGGAAAACGGGGGAAAGGAGCAACAGCATGAGTTCAAGGAGTGGCACAATGACACAGTTTTTGATGTCTTTGGCCCCCAGAAACAACACAGCATGGGGTTCAAACAGTGGCAAAATTTGAAAAAGGGGTGTGGAGGTGGGTGGAAATCCCTTTTTCCCGGGTAAAGAGGGGTTGGTGGCGGGATGGAAAAACGGGTAAAGCGGGGAATGTGGGGGCATAAAGGCGGGGGGGCCACATCAAAAAAGGGGCTGGGGCCCGGTATTTTTAAAACCCAAACTCATTTCCCCCAACATTTTTGGGTTTAGGCGTCATGGCTAAAGGGTATCAAACGCCAAAGGCACGGGGTGTGGGGGAAAATTCCGGGCCCCCGATCCACGCCTGATTCCTCTTGAAAAAGGTCAGCCTTCCACTTTTTCCCGGGAAAAACGGTTTTTCCCTTGGGGTAACGATGGCCCCCCCCACTGAAAACCCCTTCTGATCCCCACCTACGGCCGGGGGGGGACAGCTTCCCCACTGAAAAACCTCGGCAAGTTTTTGGCCACACACCCCCATTTTGGGCTCCCCAGTAGCCCCACGGATTTTCTAACTGGGGTTTGGCAGAGTGCTGTCCAATAGGCCACCACCTTTTTGGGGTTAAAGGGTCTGTTTCCGGGTCCTGCTGCTGCGGGCGGGTGACTGCCCCCCTTTAAATTAGGGGGGTAAGGAACTCTCATCAGTGACTCCAGACTTGGTTTAAACTGCTGATGGAGCTGGTCCCGGCTTCGACCCCCCCACCCCCCCCCCCAGCAACCACGGCAGTAGGAAAGTGACGCTGAAGAACCCCCCGGTCCCGACCGTCAGGGAGGGAGATGCCCACATAGGGAGCCCAACTGACTACGGAGGATTTCCCTATAGTATTTGAGTTTCTCCTCCCTCTCGATAGCGTGGGAAAAAACTCCCCTTTTTGGGCCCCGGGGAAACGAGGGTCCAAATTTGGTGGAAAACCCGAAGTATCCCCCCTGCCGGGTGCGACTATTTGGCTGTCACTACCAGGCAAATCAAACATGCTGCGGGCCATCCCGCACAAGTGACTCCCAGGGGCCCCCCCTGCCCCCCATTTTCCCCCTGTAACTGCCACGGTGCCTTGCGGGGTCATCTGCCTCGTCCTTCCCCATTCCAACCCTCCTCCACGCTCCTGCACCTCCTCCCTTGTCACCCCGGGTAGAAAATTTCCCCTCATTTCACCAACAAAAGCTTCTGCTCCAATTCCTCCCCCCCTCCTCCTCCCCATTTGCAGTTCCCCCACCGGGCTCATGGGCCGCGAGATGTTTGTCGCCACGCTCTATTCCCCCGCCCCCCAAAAGATTTTTTTAGCAACTGTTTTCAGGACATAAAGCAGTGGAATGAAAAGTTATTTATCCCGTAGTCCTGGGGACGGGCAAATAACGTTTCCCCCCTCGAATGGCCTCAATAAACGGGAGGTGTCAGCATGAGCTGCCACTGGCTGCATCAAAAATTACACAGGGGAAAAACTCCTGTCTGCCTGATCACAAAAAATCTTTTAAAGGCCTTTCTCTGTTTTATACATCGGTTTCCCAAAATTTTCAGGGTGGAAATTTCCCAAAGGGGGGGAAAAAAATCCCCATATCAGAAATGTGTTGGGGGGGCCCCTTCTGCCGTGCAACTCTAGGGGTTTTTTCCTGGGTTTGGGAAGAATGGATAAGTGCAAGCACAGTTTCCCCGGCCATTTTCAGAATCTTTTGAAATCGGGGGTAGACTTCAGGAACCTTTCACAACCCAAATTTAACAGTGGGGGCCATGTAGGGGCATGGACCATCCATCCTCGGGGGCAGCGCAGAAAATCATTTCTCCCCCTTTTTCCGTCACCATTTGGTTTTCCCCCTTTTGGGGATTGGCGCGGAGAAAGCCACACATCGATCCCCTTTCTGCATGAAACGGGGCAGTTTTCCCCCCCCCGTTGAAATTCGTTCGCCGAGGCAACCAGGGGGTAGAACTGCGTTGGGGGGGGGCCCCAACCCCCTGTGCCCTACCCCATTGGTAAGATGGACCAAATACTTTTGGAGGTGAGATGGGTGGTGGTGGAGGGGGGAGGGGCGGACATTGCGCAGGGGCCCAGTTTTTACAACGTGGGGAGAAAGCGGGGTTTTCCTGTCCAAGTTGTTTGGTGTGCCTGGGGGAGGGAAACACATTCACCCATTGGGGCCTAAAGGGCATGCAAAATGGCCCTGACCGTAGTTACAGCTCCCGACTTTCCGCCCGCCCTTCCCCTTGGAACAAAACCCATAACTCCCAAAGGGCCTGGGCCCAAACCTTTTTGTTTTTTACAAAATTTATGAAGTTCTTTACTTCCTTTTTGGAAAAGGGGATTTTTCGGGTTGGAACCTCCATCTCCCCTCGGGACAAGCCATTTGTTCTCTGAATGGTGCAAGTCCACCAAATTTTTGGGAAAGGGGGGGACTGCAGTACCAAAAAACTTGGACGACCAAGGGGCCCCTGCGCACCTTAGGGTGGTTGGGGCCTACTGTTGCTCTTTGCAATCGCCTCGCTGAAAAAGACCTTTTCTGGCGCCATGATAACGAGGAGCAAGCATCGGACCCGGGGGATGATGTCAAAGAGAAACAAACTCCCTTCTGCAGAGGGGGGTTGGGGCCTTGACCCGGCTGGGTGGGTATTGGGTCGGGGGCCCGGGTTTGGGCCACCCCCATCTGAGCCACATTTTTTCCCAGGCCACCGGATGGTGACCTGCATGTGTTGATTTCAGGGCCGTGGGGTCCCAAAGTTTGCTCCCTTGGGCACCCTTTAATTTCCTGCCCCCAGATTCTACATATACCCATATTTTTGGGTCCTCCGGTGTCTTACAAAAAATGCCACACCCCCTGAGTATCGGGTTTTACCCCCAAGACCCCGTGCCGCTGAAATTTTTTGGGCCTGCGAAGCGGGTTTTTTTTCCCCGGGGGGCCCGGGTTTGGGTCCTGACCTCAAAACTGCTGTATCCTGCTGACCCCACGGGCCCCCAACCCCCCCTTGCTGGCTGCGCCGCTGCCTGAAAGCCCCAAGGGTGACCCCTCTTCTCCGGGCGATGATGAAGCCCTTGCCCCACCTGGCTCCCAAGTGCGGGCCGGGTACATATCATCATTTTGTGTTTCAAACGTCAAATGCTGCCCATCACCGGTCTTTGGAATCAGGGGGCTGACCCCCCCACAACAAAGAACCCCCCATGGGCCCCTCTCAACATCTTACTTTTTCGCCTACTGGGAAAAGCAGGGGGTATTGGCCCCATTTTCTTTGTTTCCAAGTAGCTGCCCGACTGGCCCCCCCCAAATTGGGGCCATCCTCGCTATATTGTGATTTCCCGAACTCAGACCAAAATATTAAAATCTCTGGCTGAGGGAACCGGGTGGGGCAGAGGGGGGTTGAGGGCAGGGGAGGGGGTGGGTGACCCCCTTTCCCCGGGGCCCTGCCAAATAAGGGTTGTGTCTGACGTTCCCACCGACTCCCCTTTGGGGGGGTTGTCAGATGTCATCTTTGGGGGGAAGTGGGGTGACCTAGTCAACCAATCAAGAACTATTGGGGGTTGCTGAACAAACACCCCGGCCCCCTAGATTTACAGCGGCATTTTTTGGCCCCACCGAGTACCCTTGGGGCGAAACCCCCCTTCTGTGGGTTTTGGGCCCCGGGCCTGGAATGTTTTTTGCCTTTTGCCACTCACCCCGGGTTGGGGGGGAAACCTGGCCCCCTCCCCTGTCCCACATACCCGTTTGTTTTAAAATTTTACGACACTGTTTTGGGTTTAAGGTACTGTATATGATAAATACACACCCTGATTTGACTCCAAATTGGGAAACCCCTTTAAAAAGCTTGTAACCCTTTGGGTTTTAAATTGCGCTCCTCAAATGGGGAGTTAAAAAAAAATTTAAATTTATGTGCCGTTTTTTAAAAAATCTTTTGTATTTTACGGAAAATAAAAAGCACAAACAGGCTTAATTAACCTCGGATATGAATTATGCAAAAGAATTTTTTCTGTGGGGGTGAAAAAACCAAAATTTCTTTTTCTGAGTAAACCCCTGCAGAACAACGCTTAATTAACCTCCTGGATTAAATTGCGCCAAACAATTTTAGGGAACCACAAACTAAAAAGCTTTGTAGCTTGTTAAAAAATGGCCCTGGGTTTCTAAAGCTACACAACAAGAGAAAAAAAATTTTAATTAAAACCTTTCCCTTTTTGAATTATGCAAAAGAAAAATTTGGAATTTTTTTCCGGTGAAAAGAAGGTTTATTTTTTCCCCCACAGCAGAAAAAAAAATGCTTTTAAATTTAAACCCCCGGATGAAAAATTTCGCCAAAAAAAATTAGCAACCACAAACAAAGAGTTTTGGGAACGGTTTTCAAGGCGTGTTTTTTTACGCTACACAACAAGAGAAAAAATTGTAATTTAAAACCCTTTGCTTTTTTAATTATCTACAGGAAAAATTTTTAAAATTTTTGGGGGGTGAAAAAAAGGTTTTATTTTTTTCACCACAGCAGAAAAAAAAACGCTTAATTAAACCCCCGGATGTAAAAAAATTTTTGCCAAACAATTGGGGCAACCCCAAAATACCCAGTTTTTGGGAGCGTGTTACAATGGCTTTTTTTCTACGCTAAACACAACAAAGAAAAAATTGAAAAATTTAAACCCTTTGCTTGTGAAATTTTGCAAAAGGAAAAAAATTTAAAAATTTTTTCCGTGAAAAAGGATTTTTTGGAGCACCACAGCAGAAAAACAAGCTTAAAATTTAAACCCCCAGA
>JAODAL010037516.1:0-40280 GCA_025379985.1 Phyllomedusa bahiana
ATCATCACCTGTCTGACCTGTCCTGCAATCCCATTCCCCTTCTTACTAGGGACGATATTTCCATGGCTCTCAGATAAAGTGTCTTGCTGCCATACTACTGCTTAATTGACATCCGCTGTCTGCCAAATTGGCAAAATGGTTGCGGTGTGCCTCTTCCCTCTACCCTGCCTTCTGTCACCTAGCTAGCTGATTTATTTTTCTGCACCTCCTTGAGCACCAACTCCATTCCATCAGTGGATCTCATTGTTGCAAGTTGGTCACGTAGATCCAGCATCTGGGCCTCCAAATGTGTAACATGCACACATTCTGCACAGCAATGTGCACCCTCAAACAGCTGTTCAAAGACTGCATACATTTCACAAGTTGTACACTGTGTACTGTACAAATAGCAGGGATCTCCTTTATTTACCAGAGAATGTGATGTCTGTGCCAGAAATAAGACACTTAGGGCTCTGCGTTTTAGTTAGTTTAATCACCTTTACCCACTCCAGTAATACGATCGTGTGCCACAGTTCACACTTTATTTTGTATGGCCATAGACTTAAAAACTAAAATGTATCATAGCTCAATGATAATAACGATGAACCAGTAGAAAATAATGGAAATGATATTCTATCTCTCGAGTGACAGTCTTTGATTGATTTGTAATCGAATGGGGAAAAATCTCTCTTTGAGGAGAGGAACCAATAAATTGGTCGGTGTGAGGATATACTTGCCATTCAGACCTCACTGACTGTTTTGCATAAAGCAAAGGCTTATGGGAGAAGAGCTGAGGAGCTCCACAGCGCACTCTATTGGATGTATTTATCCTCAGTTCACATGTAGCTCGCAGGAGCCTAGCAATGTGAAAGGGATTTGAACCAAACCAGTTAAGTTCAACTACAGACAGCTGTTTTGGGGTATTTGCCCCTCGTCAGTGCAGAGTAGCACTTACTGGTTGGCTGGGTGAGAGTAATTACAGCCATGCTTCTGCTCAACCCATGTTAATGCCCATACTTCTCCCCCCATTATGCTCCTTTGTTCAACCATGTGGATGTTTTAGTTTCTGATACTTATAAAACTGAGACTACAAAATTCCATGCGTTTTTTTTAATAGGTTTATACTTTATTGTTTATATTTAACTTTATAAGTAATTTTGCATCACTGAGCATGGATAAATTTGTGAAGAGAAAGAAACTGAAAGAGTCAGATGACAGTGACAAAGGCGGAATCAAGAGAAAACATTGTAAGTTCGATCCAGAATACATTGCTTATGGATTTAATGCAGTAGAAGTTAAAGCGTCATTTAGCAACAACACATGCAGATGTAGCTAGTAAACCGAAGGAATATTCTAAGTGGCAAAAAGAGAGCTCTACTTAAAGCAAAAGGCATAATGATGGCATGTACCACGTAAACAAGAAGGCTCTTTGTGTATCATATTTAGTAGCAAATTGCACGTTCCAAGAAGCTTCACACAATTGGCGAAGAGCTTTTACTGCCAGCAGCTATAGAGATGTGTGAAGCTGCACTTGGAAAATATTATAGCCAAAAACTTAAAGCCATCCTATTGTTTGATAGCATGGTGAGCAGAGGAGTTGGTGATGTGTTGGAAGACATAAGCATCCAGATAATAGGACGACTTCAGCAAGTCAAATGTGAGATTAAGTTGGATGAAAATACTGACATTGGAAATGCTACACAGTTGGTGGTATATGTCAGATATTGCTGGGAAGCTGAAGCATTGGAGGACTTCTTGTTTTGCAAAGCCATCTCAGGACGTACTACTGGGAAAGACACGTGGTTGATCATTTTTTTGTCCAGTCGTAATTGCCATGCATGCAATGTATTAAAATTTGCACTGATGGCGCTGCTGCAATAACAGAAAGTCTGGTATAGTCACACGAATAACGAAAGTTGCTCAATGAGTAACAGAAACCTACTACATGATTCACTGCAAGACTTTAGCCACAAAGGACATGGATGAAAATCTTGCTAATGTGTTTTCAGACTATGTTAAGACCATTAACTTAATCAAAGCTCGGCCTCTCAATCATTGATTGTTTGAAAACGTATGTTGTGAAATGGGAGCTGAACATGAACACTTATTATTGCATATAGAAGTAAGATGGCTATCGCATGGCCATGTTGTACAGCGGGTATCTCAACTCTGAGATGAATTGCTCATATTTCTAAATGAGCTTCCTGGAACATTGGCACGTTTCTTGACTGACGAAACATGGGTTGCCAGTTCGGCATATTTTGGAGACATTTTCCACATTTTATCCGCTTAAATTTGTCATCGCAAGATCCTGACTTGTACATTCTAAAAACAAAATGACAAAATCAGTGCTTTCCAGATAACTTTCTCACGGAAAATGAGATCAACACAGACGTCATTGAAGGTACTGTTTTGAACCATATCCAGATGTTGTCACATTACTTTCAGGACTATTTCGGTGATATTGATGTGCACATATTTGATTAAATTCCTAATCCATTTCAATGCCTGTTTTCCAATTTTAACTGGTCGTGAACAAGAGGAATTGGTGGACCGTCATCTGATCGGACTTTACAGTTACAATTTAGCCATACATCACTGACATATTTCTTGGACAGGAGAACCCGCTTCTATCTGGTAAAGCCATTGACATTTTGTTGCCATTTGCGATGACCTTATTGTGTGAAAAAGCATTTTCTGCTGTCACTGTGATGACAACAAAATACAGAGCGAGACTGAACATTGAAGATGAGATAAATGCTTGTTTGTCGTGCATTGAGCTACGTTTGAACATATTGTGCAGTGTTAAACAGGCACAGCTGTCACAATGAACTGAACGACACTAACTGTAGTTTTGTAGTTTCAGATAATTCATTATATGTGTAATGGATGTAGCTTACTATTAATGCGCATCTAGTATGCACTTTTTATTGGGTACAATGCTACTGGATTTGATTAGCAGCCCATAACCACTAAGTAATTCACTGTTAGGCGTGTCTTTTACTGATAGTTAGATTACCAAGACTTTGGGGTTCCCCATCGAAATAAGACAAGAGTTGGGAGTCCGTGGCAGAAAAAAGGTTGAAAAGCTCTGCTCTGAATGGATGTTGGATCGGGCTGTTTCCATCCTGCAATCTAAGGCAGATTCACACAGGGTAATTTCGGCGCGCATTTTGCTGCGTATTTGCGTTCTAATATAGACGAGATGCGTGTCAAAATTCTGGTAATCCATAGTTCTCATAGAGAACTATGGATCACGCCTCCTCTCCCCGCTCGTATTGTACGCGCGGGGAGATAAGTGACATGTCAATTGCTTGCGGCGAATACGCTCAGCGAGTAATGATTGTCAATGGGGCCGGTGGGCTTCCGGCCCCCCCGCGCCGCGGGAGTACGCACGTATCAGCGCGAGCTCGAAAGACACAATGTACTGTGACGCCTACTGTACACACCGCAGTACATCGTGTGAACATAGCCTAAGGATAGACAGGAATTATTGAAAGATACAAAGTGCATGAATCTTTATGTGGTTTGAAGGAACCATTTTTTTTTTTACCACATTTAGTAAACAAACAAATGAAATTAGAGCTAATCTTCAGAAACATATGCATGTGTGATGCCAGTTTAAACATGTATGTGTTCTATCAAAAGATTTTAAGATTGTAACTCGAAAAGCTCCCACATTGCAGCAGTCTTTACTTTCTACAATGTTTGTTGAATGACATATCACAAAACGAACATGGCTTAATGTAGCTGGTTTGCATAAGTGATCATGTTGCAAATTTGTCCAGCAAACAAAACAAATTTCAAATTTAATGGGTGAAAGTGTATACAATATTCACAACTTTATCAAAGGGGGTTTATTATTACAAATATTACCTTTCAACATGTAGGAACAGGTAATTGAAGATTTATCTAAATACATTGCTCTTTTGATTTTACCTTGGTCATGAGATAACAGATTTTATCAGCACTGAGTGCACACAGGTTTCTCTGGTTATGACCATAATCTTCCTTCCTGGTTAGACAGATTGCTGGGAGCATCACCAGTGACAGAGCTAACTCCAGAAGCTTTTTTTTTACAGATAAGCAATTGTCTTCACTCCGCAGAGCATGTGTAACTTGGAGATTACATCTCGTGCACTCACGTCTTGGTAATGTCTCATCTAGTTGCATAGAAGCTAAATAGACTAATCAATGCTATAGAACCAACCACAGCCTGACTAAATAGAGGATGAAAAGCTGCTTTAACTCAGTGAAATAGTGTGGTGAGAATACTCCTTTAACTGTGAAACAACATTTTTGGTTTATTGTATTGAATGCACTTTATGTAAAATCCATTATGTAGGATATACCACTCACAGATTAATGACCTCCTCCTGATATGGGAGGGCCCGGAGAAAGACATTCTAAATTCTGTCCATTATTTGAATAAAAAACCCAATGAATTTAAAATTCACATATAAATACCATCATGAAAAAATTTACTTTCTTGATATAACATTAAAAGGTATTGTTAATGAAAATGTAACTATAACACCTTATCGGAAACCTACAGCGGAGAATTCTCTACTATTAGCAACGTCATGTCATCCCCCCATATAATAAAGAACATTCCAAAGGGGGAATATATTAGAATGAAAAGAAATGCAACTTTAGTAACAGAATATGAAAATCAAGAGCTTTACACTACACAATGCTTAATATCTAGAGGATATGAAAAAAATCTGCTTGAAGAAACCAAAAACAAAGTGAGAGATATGGCACGAGATCAATTGTTAGAAAATGGAAAAGAAGAAAAAAATAGAATAATAAAAAAACATAATGTTACCCTTTCCACAACATACTCGTTACAATATTCGAAAATAGTTAAAATAATACAACGTCATTTACACATATTATACAGACACAAAAATTTAGCAGCCATTCTACAAGATGGAGTTAATTACGTTTCAAAAAGAGGTCCTAGCATAGGCTCTATGATTTCTGCATCTCTTTTTTTTTATCAGATATAAATCGAGAAAAAAATTGGTTACAAGAACAAGGTAACTTTTGCTGTGGACACAAAGGGCGACATGTATGAATCTCGGCGCGTCGGAAAGCACGTTTTCACCCGATTTCAAGTGAAAGCTGCGCCTCATGTATGTCGGTGCCCGAAGTGCGCTCATACATGCGGTGTAAAGTTCATCACGCCTCGCCAGTGTGTGAGGCGCAGTGCGGGACTTAGGCGCAGAAGAAGAAATACAGTAAAAAAATGCAGAAAAGAGCTGATTGGTTGAGCTAGCGGGGGCTTGGCTATCCCGGCCAATCAGAGCGCGAGCTACTTTGTCCCATTGTAGTCTATGGAGAGATGGGGGCACTGAAATCTCAGCGCCGTGCGGCATGGAGTATTAGTAAATAAATCGTTTTTTATTAAGTGTAAAACATTCTCTGTAAAAGAGCTAAAACCTTCGAAAAACATACATCACTCAAATCCCTAACAACGTCATCAGGAATTGGGATATTAGAAATTGCCGGAAAATACAGTAATTCAAATTCTGTAAGTTCTTCTCATTGGTCGGCATAAACCAGCCAATCAGAATAGGAGCGACAGTGGCCCATTATAACCTATGGAGAAGTATTGACCAATCAAATGAAAAGGCGGGACAGTTCAAAATACAGTAAAAAAGGCAGAAAAGAGCTGATTGGTTGAGCTAGCAGGGGCTTGGCTATCCCGGCCAATCAGAGTGTGAGCCTCTTTGTCCCATTGTAGTCAATGGAGAGATTGGGGCAATGAAATCTCGGCTCTCAGCGCCGTGCGGCATGGAGTATGATTAAAAAAATTGTTTTTATTAGGTGTAAAAATTTATCTGAAAAAGAACGGAAACCTTATATAAACATACATCAATTAAATCCCTAACAACGCGTTTGTCGCCGAGACCGGCGGTACATCAGGAATTGGGATATTGTAAATTACCTGGAAATACAGTAATGCAAATTCTGGAAGCGCTTGTCATTGGTCGGCAGAAACCAGCCAATCTGAATAGGTGCGACAGCGACCCATTCTAACCTATGGAGAAGTATGGACCAATCAAATGAAAAGGCGGGACAGTTCAAAATACAGTAAAAAAGGCAGAAAAGAGCTGATTGGGTGAGCCCAGGCGGCAGATATGAATCCACCAATCATAAGTAGTGCGTCTATTTTGAGTGTAGCAAGAAGGGCACGATAGAAGGGCGACCTAAAAGTTATTACTGTCTATGGGAAATATTCTAGTACTGTGATTGGTTGGGGGGAAGAGGGGCTCATCCTGCTTAGCCAATCAGCGGCTGAGCTACTTATCTCATAGAGTTCTATGGGGAAAAGAAATGCAGAGCGAGCTCTGTTTGTGATTGGCTAAGTTAAAAGAGGTGCGGTTATTTGGGCCAATGGGAGAGCGAGCGACGCTCTTATGGGTTTTCTAATGCAATCTATAATAAAACTGTACATGGCAGAAATCAAATGATAAGACTCACGAAGTTGTACCGATGTGTATATAAAATTAACAATTTTCTATATCGCAATTCCTGATGTAGCGCCGGTGACGGCGACAAACACGTTGTTAGGGATTTTTATTTATGTTTGTTTTTAGAAGGTTTGAGCTCTTTTACAGAGAATGTTTTACACCTAATAAAATCGAGTTTTTGAATCACGCTCCATGCCTCACGGAACGGAGAGCTGTGTACTGTTGTAACAGTCGACCTAAAGCACATTTTGCCCCATTTCACTACGTTCTTGCTTCACTTCGCCTCTTCCGGCTCATTTAGACCACAATAAACTAGGTCTGCCTGTCGGAGCTGCAATGCGCCGCACTTTGCCGACCCGTGATCATGCATGCCTCGGAGTATTCGAAAGTGCCGCGTCCCGCCCCAGAACGTCCACACCGCGCCCACTGCACGCCCTTTCATGTTAGGCGCATCCGAAAGTGGCGAAGCTTGCGCCTTACATCGCATCCCTGCGTCCGACAGCAGATTCGAGCCGGTGAGCCGCTGTTTTCGCCAGAAAACAGGCGCAACTCCCGATCATACATATCGCCCATAGTGTGTAAATGTTGCAAATATATGGAGAAAACTAATACTTTTAGCTCGTACATAACAGGCAAAAATTATGACATCAGGCAATACATAAATTGCAACACAAGAAATGTAATATACTTCGTGTCCTGTGAAAAATGTAACCTACAATATGTAGGATGTACGACAACACAATTAAAAACGCGCATTAGACGCCACCTGTCAGATTCACAACACTTGACTTGGAAAACAGGAATGTCAGCAGTGGCAAAACATTTTATTGAGTGCATAACAAAAAATTTTTAACCCCTTTTTAAAAAAGTTATGGAAAAAAGAATTAAAAATTAAAGTTGGGGGAGGAATTTATACATGTTTTACTATAAGAGAAGCAAGTGGATTTTCATTTTAAAATGCGAAAAACCCGGTTTGGTCTAAAGGGGTAAGACAAGATCTCTTATACGTTTTAAAATATTTTGGAAAAAAACAATAATAGCAGTAGCACATTTTTTTTATTTAATTAAAACTATATAAAACTGTTTTTAAATCACTGTGATTTTCCTTAGCAGGGAAGTTGAGGGTTAAATTTTAGTAACCACTCAGAGTATATCAGGAAGTACTCCACTGACAGATTTATCTGCACACTGAATAAACCCCTTTTTAAAAAGCCAAATGCGTTGCACTTCGGGTATGACTTCTATCCGCCCTCCAGCTCATTAATCTGTGTAACTTTTTTTTTAAAGATGACAAATAAAATGAAAAATTTTTTAAACACAAGCCACTAGCCATAATTTTTTCATAGTAAAAAAGCGCATAGACTGGAACAAACTATAACTACAATTAAAAGACAAAAACAGAAACACTTTTAAAGGGGGGTAACTTTTTTGTAACCGTAACATTTCCAAACACTTCTGCCCTGAACACAGGCGATGTACAATCTACTTTTTTTGTATTGAAACCCTTTGCAAACCGAAAGGGCAGTAATAGAAAAATAGTGCTTTTAAATAGAAAAGGTTACTGGATTCTTATGCTAGGAACAAGTTATTCTAGCAGTTTAAACCATAGAACCGGCTAATACTCAATAATTAATGTTCAGTTTGTATTATTTTTATTATCTGTATTTTTTTAAAAGTTAATATTTTTTTGTAAAAATGGGGGAGGCAAAGGACGGGATTTGATAAAACTCCGGGTTTTAACTATTTTTTGTTCACTATAAAGGACCCGCAGGGTCAAAAAACGTCAGCAATCTTGCCATGATTCACACTTGATATTCTTTCATACCATTTTTAAGAAGATGAGAATAAGGTGAAATCATTTATTTTTAATACATTGAATTTGGGTGCGGTCGTTATAAAAATTTTTTTTCCCTAGCCTTTGAGTTCTTTTCCAACAGAGGGTCGGATACAAAGTCCAGTGGAAAAGGGTTCAAAAGATTAGCCACTGCTGCTCTTTCTACCAAATGCAAGTCTGATGCCTACCACAGGCCACACAAAAGCTAAAGCAACCATGTGGCAAGTTGGTTTATTAGTCCTTTTAACATCCTAAAATAAATTAATCCAGTTGCTTTCATGTTGAACTTGCCCAAAACATGAGAATTCCCAGGACCTTTGAATGTTCTCTTTTAAAGCCTGTGTCTCCTTTCTAAAAATATGTGAATTGGTCGCAGCTCTTTTTATTCATGACCAGTCTGAACATTTGATCGAGAAAATCCTTAATTCTTAGTGGCATGGCAGACAGCAATAGTATCTTGTAGATTGGTGGGGCTATGCTACAGAGGAGAGGTCTTGGGAACCAGCTAGAAACTTTCATGTTGAATGACTGATGAATGACTGGTAAGAGCCCAGGTAAACTTGGTACAGCAGGCTTTCAGTCCTCCCTGAAAGAGCAGTTTAATGTTGCTAATAGCGGGGTACTAATGCTACTTTGCCCTCTGCTTTCTGTTAGTTTTTTAAGTGTGATTACTAGCGACTACTTTAGGGCCAGGGCTTGCCAGGGCTCGCGTGGGAGTTGCTAATTATCAGGCTTTCTGTAAAGTTCTCTGGTTTTGGCAGCATGGTCCACATTACAGCATAAACTCTGTACAATTGTTTTTAGTGCATTTGTTTTGTATTCTGTATCTTCATTATTGGATACCTAATCCAGTCTTGCTTAGTAAGTTCTAGTCAGTACATTTAATCGCTGGAGTTTTTTGTATGCTTTTTTGTTTGGTTATTGTTACTGTTCGATCTTGGTGGTTCATTCTGTCTAGTTCACTTTTCCCAGTGGAACTCCCATATCTTATTGTCATCCCATGTATTTGTTAGTTGTCTTTTGGTGTGTTCAGTCTTCATTGTGATGGGTCCAAAAAAGTCCTTTTTTAGAAAGGTCAGTTGTAGCTTGGGTTCCTTAGGGAATTTTTTTCAGGAAAGAGGGGTCGGGGTATTTGGGTGTTAATCCCCTTAAAAAGATCGGGGAAAGTTTAAAGGAAATTTTAGTTTGGGGGCAGTTCTTGTTTGTTGCTACTTATCATATATTTGTATCTATTCATGGTTGCCATCCTTATCTGTTGTTGTGCCAATTTTTTGGCCATAAATCAGGCCTAAAGTTCTCTCTATACTATGTTTGATACCTGCCTCATATTACTAAGTCTAGCAGCTGCTTGGTTAGTTACAGTTTGGCGTTATAGAAATTCTAGGGGTATCTGAGTTCTGGGAGCCATAATTAGGACACAGGAAAGGTGATTGCTATAGGGATCCAATTTTTTGCAGCTTGTAACAACTTGGGTTTTTACACACTGATACATTTGGGGCACAAATTTTAAATAACAGGGATTCACAAAATACAAGATGATTTATACAAGTGAAATAAAAAAAGTGATGTGTGGTGTATAAAGAAGAACGAGCTCGTATATATTTATTTATATGATTTAGACAGGGTTTCTAGTTTAAAAAAAATAAAAAAAGAAAATCTGCTTACTCCACCCACATGCATTTACAGTTTTCCCTGCATCAGTGTGTGTGCAAAAACAACTTTCAATCACTTTATGTTAGGAGAAGCCAGGGGACTTACAGCTTCACTTTAGTTTTTTTCTTTGCTTTTTACCCAGAAATCCTGCTCCAAATCATATAAACCCATATTCAAAGGGCAGGGCATTAACAAAAATTTTCAGGCCCATCACCGAAAAGCCCCCCGGCTCTCCCCCGCACCCTCCCAAACCCCCCCACCCGGCAACCCCTGCCACCTTTCCCCATAAAAAGAAAATTCTTCCTGGAGTGAGCAAGGAAAAAAAATGCAATTGTGTAATTGTTTTTGGATTTAGTTTTGTTTTGGAAAACTGAACAACCATATAAAACCCCAAACAAACTGCCAAACCAAAAATACACAAAAATCAAATAAAACCCCCATACCTACCAATGGGGACTAATACCCCTATATTGTTTCTGACCAACTATATACAAGGGCCAATTAACCAAATAACAACAAATACAAAAACCAAAAAATGCGCCAATCATACCAAAAATGACTACCAAAAGATATTTAAAAACCCATCATACTGTTTCCAAATAAACCATTACCCCAGACCAATTTACGCCCTACATGACCCTAAGTGGTAGGACAAGTGCCACAGGGATTAATTTTGCCAAGGTGATGTGTCTTGTCTATGATCATTCACTTTCGCTTTTCTTTCCCCACCCGGCAAGACTGCCATGACAACTTTTTCCCCCCCAACATCCCCTCAGAATTTACAACACAAAAAACCATACCCGACTTTTTTATCATCTTCCTAACTGTGCCCCTTCCCATGTATAAACTCCCAATCCATAGTGCCCCAAATGCTAATAATTACTCTTTTGGTGCTCTGGTAGTTGGGTAGGTAGGACTCCGATAGCTAGGTATACGTCCCTTTGGTAGGTTGGTATATGGCCCCCACGTAAATAGTTAGTTATATATGGCTCCCAGTAGTTAAATAGGTATATAGGACCCCTCTTGTAGCTAGATATATAGGGCCCCCAGAAGGTAGGTAGGTAGAGTTCCTCGAGTAGGTTGGTAGTTAGAGTCCCCCCACAAAGTAGGTAGGTAGATAGAGGCCCCCAGGGAGATAGGTAGGTAAATAGGGGCCCCCCAGTAGTTAGGTGAATAGATAGGTGTCCCCCACTAAATAGGTGGGCCCATAGTAGTAATAAGCCCCTCATAGGTACGGTAGATAGGACCCCTAGAGATAGGAGGAGATGGAGTCCCCAGTAGGTAGGTATTTAGAGTCCCCCTAGTAGGTAGGTAAGGTCACAGTAGTAGGGCCTACGTAGGTAGTAGTAGGGCCTCTAGTAGGTAGGTAGGTAGATAGGGGGAACTAGTAGGTGCATAGGTATATGGTGCCCCCAGTAGGTAGGTACTCACCTCTTCACACTCCCCAGCAAGTGTGTCTACTCTTGGTCCCAAGCCTGGTGTTTTGGGCTTGGGGCTTAGAACAGGAAGCAACGCAGACGGCTTGATTGTGCCGCCTACACAGCGACATATGGCCAGGGGCAGGGAGCACATAGCTCTCTCTTTTCCACTCTCAGCTGTATGCGTGTCACAAGGATACACATACACTTGAGATATAACGATATATGGCGTTTTATTAATACCTTTAATTATTCCTAATTATGCTGCTGTTTTAGTTTACGCTCCTTAGGTGGTGGGATCCCATTTCCTTTTGTTGTGGCGCTCTATGAATTCTAGTAACATCCCTGCTGATAAGTAATTTGTATGTGTGTTTCAGAAAGAATACAGCACTGAAAACCACATGGAGAAACCTTATCAAAACCGCATCAAATTCTCGTCAAATCCTTGTCTGAAAACTGCTGCATATGAGAAGTTTTTCAGACAAGTATTTGAAGCCGATTTGGACGTTGTGATGTGCACTTACTCATAAGTCCATGATTGTGAAGGAGCATTCCTGCGAATGGTGGGAAAATAATAACCCTTTGTAATAGGCCACTACATTTTACATCACACATTTAGGACAAAATTCACTGACAAGCTCCAACAGTTGAGATTTTAGTTAGCTTTTAAAGCGGTCTTCCCTCATAAATGTGTTATAGGTGCAGGTCTCAGTTCTGGGACTGGCACCTTTCTCTAGAACCACCATCCTGCACATGTGTAGCTCTCCATTCATTCCTATGGGAGTACTGAATAAGACCAGACACACATGCTCTCTTTCTCCCGATTAACTACAGTGTGCGATTCCTCCACTTGCAAAGACTTGCTGTAAATCTTGTGGATCCTTATCTGAATGAAAGGCTGATCAAAGTCTTTTCTGAAAACACTCTGATGTAGCATCTTCAAATTATTGTCTATTTGTTCTAATTTAGATAATTTATTGGGGAAAGTCAGACTTGATAAATCAAAGAAGTGGGAAAGATCAAGACATGGACAGAATTGAACCTAACCTATTTGTTTGATGAGCACATTCAATGCTCCCTTAAAGGGGTTGTCTCACCACATCGATTCATCTTACCCTAGTCCTGTTTACATGGTTTCATTTTGAATTCAGGGGCTATAGCGACCAGTGCTGGCAGCCTAACAGGAGAGAGTAAATGTGTCTGTAGCTATAGCAACATGAGAAGCTGATGCAGTCCATACAAGAGGGGATATTTAGGAATAGGTAGGACATTGTTAATGGACATGTATTGCAGAGTGACTTGTTTCTGCAAGATCTTTAACATAAAAAGCAATCCTTGTAGTGAGACAACCCCTTTAGCATTATCACTGATCAACTGAGTCTCTTAATCAGAGTACTTTAAGCTGATCACCAGGATGTGGAAAGTGCTAGACATCAATATTATGACGACCAGGTTCAATGCTAAGGTGGGGACATTCCTTCACTGTATCATGAACATAATCTCTTGACAAACGTCCTGTCTATTACTTGGAGGTTCAGACTAGACTACATTTTCTTTACACTTTCTGGCTTAAGTTTGCTTGTTATACTACATTTTGGCCCTGGTTTCCATAATACACAGGTGGCTGATCAAAATTAGAGACAAAGACCAAGCCATGTCATGAGCGGTTCTGGTCAAAGAGGTTATAGGATGTCTAAATCATAAAGATAAGTTCAGGGTATAAATGGAAACTTCCCACAGAGCAGAACTTGTTCGGTTAAAACACTTGCCTCTGACAAAGATTCAACCTAACAGTCTGAAGGCTGACCACCCCATGATGCAGTGTAGAGGGCTTGCTCATAAAGTCATAAAGTCCCTGTCAAATTAAAGATCTGAATCTACAAAGTGTGTTTACACAAGGTTAGCACAAATCTTTTCAGTTAGCTTTCACTCAGAGTGGATAGTTTCAACCCACAGACTAAGGCCATGTTCACACGGCTTATTTTGATGTGGTTTTGGACGAGGTTTTCTCGCCCAAAATCTCGTCCAAAACGCCTCCAGTTCATTTAATTGATTCCTATGTAAAACCTCGTTGTAGTTCACACACGACGAGGTTTTTACACGCTTCTTTGGAAGCACTGAAAAAGAAGTGTCATGTCAATTCTTGAAGCGTGTTTTAGGCGCGTTTTTCGGCGCGTTTTTGTCCTGGCTATTAATTTGTATGGATGAAAACCTTGTTGAAAACCCCATCCAAAACCTCGCCAAGAAATGACTCTAAAACCTCTTCTGAAGAAGCGTGCTTCAGGCGAGGTTTTGGGAGCAGAAACGCTCCCAAAACCTCGCCCAAAACCACGTCAAAATAAGCCGTGTGAACATGGCCTTAGTCTGTGGGTTGAAACTATCCACTCTGTGAGTGAAAGCTAACTGAAAAGATTTGTTCGAACCTTACATATACCCTACATATCACTACCATATGGTGACTAATACTACTATATTGTTACTGACCAAACTAGTATACAAGGACCAATATAACCAAATAACAACAATATACAAAAACCAAATAATGCTGCCATATCATGACCACATATGACTACCATAAAGATATTGAATAATACCATCATACTGTTACCGAATATAAACCATTACACCCAGACCAACATTACTGCCATACAGTGACCCTATAGTGGTAGGTACAAGTGCACACAGTGCAGTTACATTTAGTGACTCATAGGTGATGTGTCTTGTCTGATGAGTCATTCACTTTCGCTTTTCTTCCCTACCCGGTCAAGACTGCCATGACAACTTCTCCCGACCAACAGTCGTCCCTGCAGAATTTACAACACAAACACCTGATACTCCTGACTTTTTTATCATCTTCCTAACTGTGCCCTTTCCCATGTATAAACTCCCCATCCATAGTGCCCCAAATGTTAATAATTACTCTTTTGGTGCCCTGGTAGTTGGGTAGGTAGGACTCCGATAGCTAGGTATATGTCCCTTTGGTAGGTTGGTATATGGCCCCCCGTAAATAGTTAGTTATATAGGGCTCCCAGTAGTTAAATAGGTATATAGGACCCCCAGAAGGTAGGTAGGTAGAGTTCCTCGAGTAGGTTGGTAGTTAGAGTCCCCCCACAAAGTAGGTAGGTAGATAGAGGCGTCACTGGAGCTCTGGAGCGCTCTGCCGATACTTCAGCAGTGAAGTCATGCACAACACAAGTATTTAGCATCCATCACAGGCATCTATTTAATACACACATTCTGGCAAGGACATTAAACAAATGTGATTCATCCTTAAAGGGGTTGTCTCACTACAAAGAATAGCTTTCAAATTGTAGGGAACACAAAATAAAGACATTTCCAAATATTGCATTGAGTCCTCTTTCACTAAAGAGATACAGTGAATTATTACCTCTGTGGCTATTTAGTTCCCATAACTGACTGTACATAATCCCTGGGGCTGTTTGATCAATGATATAACAAGAGTAGTCATCACACGGTCTGCATGTCATCAGTGTCCTGTGCTGCCAGACAGAAAACTGATTTATCTCAATAAACAGCTCTTAATTAGGGCTTTTGTTTTGGGTCATAAGAAGTCCTTCCAGTAGTTTGGAGCTAATCAATCTATAGCATCTGAAGCACAACGTACGTACAAGCATGGACTTATGCAAATTAGTATGAACCAGGATGACAGAATTTCTTTCATGCATTCTTTGAAACCCTTTGGGACAACTCTTTAACCTTAGTCTGGCTTAAATTGAGACTATTCTACCTAAGTTTGCTGGAGTCCACTCTACTAGAGCAGTGTCTACCTTTGGGGCTGCATAAGTTAATCTTGGAAATTTGCTGGTGTTCACTTCCTTTGGAAGAAATTTATAAATAGCTTTACTGGCATACAAATGTTGTCAATGTTTGCTCAAGTCACATCTTAATGCCACTCTCAGGAATTTATAAAAAGAAACACTGACTATAATTCTTTACGGTGTCTTTTCATAAAATGCTGTTTGTGACACCGGCCTTAAAATCTCTTTCATGGAATCTGGAAGTTGGCCTCAAAGAAGTGGTTAAAATTTCCTAAAACATTGCTTATACATCACTGTCACTGCGAGGAGTGTTTCTTTAAAGGGGCTTTCTCAACACGCTGTTTCAGAGCCAAAAGCAGATTCAGATTCATGCATGCTGTCTCTTCTTGGTTAGCCTGTGGCTGCTTCTATAGTAGTAATTAGCAAATCGCTATCTCTCTACTAACTCTCTTCTTGACCCTCTGCAATCAGGTTTCCGCACCCTACACTCCATGGAAACTGCCTTGGTTAAAGTCTCAAATGACCTCCTAACAGCAAAATCTCAGGGTAACTACTCGTTGCTGCTTCCCTTTGATCTCTCTGCAGCGTTTGACACTGTTGATCACCATCTTCTCCTGCTCAGCGCCATTCGCCTCCAGGACACCGCTCTCGCTTGGTTCTCATCTTACCTGTCTGATCGCTCCTTCAGTGTCTCATTTTCTGGTTCTACCTCCTCTCCCTCTTGCTGTTGGAATTCCTTAGGGATCAGTTCTAGGTCCTCTCCTCTTTTCATTGTACACAGCCTCCATTGGACAAACCATCAGCAGATTTGGCTTCCAGTACCATCTCTACGCTGATGACACCCAATTATACACCTCCTCGCGTGACATCACTCCAGCCCTGCTACAAAACACCAGTGACTGTCTGTCAGCTGTCTCTGACATCATGTCCTCTCTCCATCTGAAACTAAACCTCACTAAAACTGAACTTCTTGTCTTTCCGCCATCTACTAACCAACCCCACCCTGCTATTTCTGTTTCTGTATGTGGTACCACCATTTCTCCTAGGCAGCAGGCCCGCTGTCTGGGGGTTATATTAGATTCTGATCTGACCTTCACCCCATATATCCAATCCCTTGCCCGCTCCTGTCACCTGCACCTCAAGAACATCTCCAGAATCCGTCCGTTTCTCACTGTGGAAACAAGTCAAACTCTAATTGTGGCCCTTATTATTTCTCGTCTTGATTACTGTAACTCCCTGCTAATCGGTCTCCCCCTCTGCAAACTCTCCCCTCTTCAATCTATTCTGAATGCAGCAGGCAGGCTCATCTTTCTCTCCAGCCGCTATACTAATGCCTCTACCCTGTGTCAGTCACTGCACTGGTTGCCCATTCAGTACAGGATACAGTATAAACTCAGCACTCTCACTCATAAAGCTCTCCACAATGCTGCCCCGCCCTTACATCTCCTCCCTCTTCTCTGTCTACCACACGACCCGCTCTCTCCGCTCTGCTGCTGATATCAGGTTACACTCATCAATCATCCGAACCTCCCATGCCCGTCTACAAGATTGCACACGTGCCGCACCAGTTCTCTGGAATATGCTACCGCGGGCGATCAGGCACACTCACAACCCTCATAGTTTTAAGAGGGCCCTGAGAAAACATCTTCTCAGCCTGGCCTATCAAGATCCCTAACTGCTGTCACACACATCTGTCACTCCCTGCACTAGGGCACTCACAGGCACTTATCTGTATATAGATGTACTGTCAGGGTGGCAGGTTCATCCATTTTTCATGTAAACCACACCCTATTTATGAAACAAGGCTGGACCATTGTAAACTTGGCACTTCTTACCGTATGTTTCACCCATACACCCTAATAGATTGTAAGCTCTCACGAGCAGGGCCCTCACACCTTGTGTCTCATTTGTAATTACTTTTAATATGTAATGTCTGTATGTTTACCCTTGAATTTGTGCTGCGGAATATGTTGGCGCTATATAAATAAAGATTATTATTATTATTATTATTATTATTATATCAGCTATGCATTCACAGCTCTTCTAATAGCACTCACATGAGAGCAGGAGATGTTACATATAAGTGCAGAGAGCTACAGGGCTTAAAGTAAACAAACAGACTAATTACTTGTTTGAGATTACACACTGTTCTCAAGCTGCTGGCAGCCTGACCTGTGGTCATCCCTGCTAGCTGATAAGACAGAACAGAGAGAGAAGGGGACAGCAGCACGGTAACTAGAGAACCCTGTGTGCACTCAGAGCTGATAAATTCTATATTATCCCCCCAACAAAGCCAACAAAATAAAGCAATATATTTGAGAAAAACTCTTTATAAGTCCCTACATGTTTAAAGCTAATCTTTGTAGGGAGACAACCCCTTTAAGGCTGGACTTCACATGAACGCAGAACATTGCTTTTGTTAGATTACAGTTCTGTCTTATTAATAGACTTTCTAGATGATCAGATTCTGGTTTATATGTATTCCTATCCTGTAATATGTTGTATTGTCTTCTTGGGCTGCTCCTCCTCATTGTTCTGCTGGATAAGGGTTGCACTTGGTCATACTAGATTGCTGAGGTGGGGCAGGTAGGTGACTGTGCTGAACCTCAGTGCGAGGAGCTGCAGATTGTGTAATATAAACTGCCTGTGGCTGAGGGTGGAGTTCCCTGTTCCCTCCCAGTCTCATAGTCTTCTTCTTCCAGCAGTGGGATACATTCACCTCCTGCCGTTCAGACCAGAACTTCCACTTCCAGCCTCCTGCTGCCCCCACTCCCTGTTCACATTCCTCAGCTGTGGGCAGGTAAGATCTGAGATTGTATCTGCTTCCCTCTCTGGGATTCATCGCTCTCTGCTGCAATCTTTTCCCCAGGATCTTGTCTTCGGGATCTTTCTTCTGGGATCTGGTCTCTGGGAATTATTGTCAGATTTCCCTTTTGGAGTGTGTCCAAGGTGAGCAAAGATCATTGGAAGGGACTGCACCAGTCACGAGTGGTGTCCTGTGCTATCAGACTGCCCTCATGGACAACGCGTGAAAACCTGACACATTGGGCAGTATGTTGGGTGGAGTGTTTACATGAGTAAGCTTCCTTGACTGACAGCACCTTTTACTACTGAGAATATCACCTTTAAGTATTTGGGCTCATCAGTCTAGGACAAATGTCCGATAATCTGCATGTAGACATCTGTGAGCGGTGCTCAGTGTTAATAGCTAATATATGGGAAGTTGCCCACCTAGCAGCCAGACACTGATCTGAGATAACCAATAACTCTTATGTCGATGGTAGATTTGATCCAAAATGTTGGTGTCTGACGGGATCGAATCTGATGTTTTTATGTCCTTCCTTCGTGCATCATATGCTGATCTTGGCCTCTAGTCGAGAAGGTCTTTCAATAGTTCTTTTGCTTGGCGCAGGTTGTGTCTGTGTCCGCTGTTTGTAGCAGCTTCCGCTTCTGTCATCATATTGAATTTGGCCAGGCAGACCATACAGAGCAGATGCCTCCTCCAGTTAATAATGTCTAAATCTGTGGGCACTTTTCCTGTAATAGGGGAAAACGGCAGAATTCATAGGGTCTCAAAGGAGAATGAGGTGGAGTCCCACCACCTAATGACAATAAACTAAAACAATAATGGAACCCACATAGTAGTGCTAAATAGCCAAAAGCCACCAATTACTTGTTCTCTCCAAAAAGGAACAATCATCTTTTACCTGTGTGGGGCCTCCCAACCTCTGGGCCCCATAACAGCCACTATGGCTATAGTTCTGCCCATGAGAACATGATGTTGCAGACTAGAAACTGTCTCATATATGAGTCCTGGGGTTACTTCTTCTATTAGTTCAGTTTTGTCAGACTCATTTTCACCGAGGGCAACTTTAGCATTATAGTTACCCTCAAAAAGCCAAATGTTATTGTAAGACTTTATAAAACGTAACTACACGAGCTTCTTCTGCTTTACCGCCATGGGCCACATAAAATTAGGTTGTGGGCCGGATTCGGGCCATGTACCTTGGTTTGACAGCAGTGCAAGGGTATGTTCATATGGCCTCTTTACAGGGCGTATTTTGGCACGTAATTGTGCTGCAATACGCCCTAAGTACACCCCGCAAATAAGGTTATTCCTCGCTCTCATTGAGAGCTATGATTACCTGTCTGTTTCCTCGATGCAGCTTACGCATCGGGAGAAAGAATTGACATGTCACTTCTTCCGAAGGGTGCAAGTCTATGGGAGCCAGCACAGAGCATTTTAAAAGTACGCATTGGCCAGCACATACTTCTAAAACACCCGGTATATAGTGGCGTGTACTGTGCGCGCCGCCATAAAGATGCTGTGTGAACCTGTCCCAAGTTTCTGAGAAAGCTGGGTGACAACCAATATGGCCAGACACTCCCCATCCTCGAGAGCAGTAGCAGTGCACCCCCTCTCTCAGATAATTAGACATGGAAATTAAATGCTCTAGCCTCTGGAAAAGCTAAGTAATGGCTCCTCTCTCCTGTGTACAGGTTGTCATTCAGCTTTACCAGATACAGATAAAATAACTGAATGGAATATTAAGACGCTAATAGAAGCAGATGGAGGGGTTGCTTGTTTTGCTCCTCACTCCGACAGCTTGTGGTCGTTATTGCTCTTTGAATTTCGACAATTCTCACTCCCATTTTGGCACTCTCTGAGTCATGTTTCTTACTTGAATGGAAAATGTGTCTTCATCGAGAGCAAAAAAACCCCATAAATATCCTAAGAACCTATTGAAATCTATATAAGTATCCCTATGGAGATGCTGAGCCAGAGAGAATACTGTTTATTCATTCACTTTTCTGCCAGAACTTGCTGAGGCTTGTAGTCCCACATAGCAGAGGAGAGGGCAGTGACTACATTGCTATAGATGCTGCACTGACCTCTGCAGGATTACATGGACTGCGGTTCCGGGGTTTGGATTCTTGCGATTGGTTGTGTCTGGGGACTTTTGCGGCACTCCTTTGTTTACTCCACTAGCACTATATCGGAATCATTTCCTGTGTACTAAGTGTCTGTTCCTTTGGGATTACATCACTAATGTGAAAGCGAGTTTCTTATATTAAAGCAGGTGAGGTGGCTCTCCAGATGTTTAGTACATAGATCTAGCGGACATGATGGGTCTTGTAGTTCCACAAAAGCCAGTGTGCAGGGAGAATGCTGGACCTTGTTGTCCTGCAGTATCTATTTATGTATGCGGATGTATCAGGAGAGACCACAGGACTCTAAACTGCAAAAGCTAAGAGGCTAATAGGTAATGCTGAGACTTGCAGTGCTCCAGTGCTGGCTTTGTGCCCGGTGTGTGTTGTAATCCTGGTTACTTAATTCTGTAATAAAGAAATGGGATCTAATATGACTGCTGGAAAACATCAGAGTCGTCGCTGCTGGAAAAAGACATTAGAAGGAAGCGAAAAATGAAGGACAGTAGGTTACTGAGAGGAAACGCAACATTTACAAATGGCAACCACAAGAACTGACAATCTACTAACACTGGAATCCATATAGTGTGGGTGAAATGAGAATTAAACACGTCACCAATTTTCTAAATAAATATATTTCTAAAGGTGTGAAATTCTCACCAGATGTTGGTAACAACCCCTCCAATCCACACAGGAAAAGAAATCAAACCACAGATGTCCATAAATTATGTGTAATAATGAGAAATGACACAGGAAAAAAGTATTCAACACGCTTACTGAAATGTATTTAATACTTGGTACAAAAGCCTTTGTTGGTGATGACACCTCCTGTATGGAGAAACTAGTGGCCTGCATTGCTCAGATGGGACCACGGCCCATTTTTCCACACACTCTTCAGATCCTGCAGGTTCTGTGGGCTCCTTCTATGAACTTTGAGCTTTAGTTCTTTCCATAGATTTTCTATTGGATTCAGCTCAGGTGATTGGCTCGCCCATTCTGGCAGCTTTATCTTCTCTCTCTGAAACCAATTGAAAGTTTCCTTCGCAGTGTGTTTGGGATAATTGTCGTTTCATCTTCATCAACCTGCTAGATGGCAGCAGATTTTTATCAAGACCGTCTCAGTACATTTGTCCATTCATCCTTCCTTCAGTTCTATGAAGTTTGCCAGTGCCGAATGCTGAAAAACAGCCCCTCACCATGATGTTTCCACCCCAAACTTCACTGTCAATGTAGTGTTTTTGGGGTGATATGCAGTTGCCTTTTGGGCTCCAAACACATTGAGCCACATGTATGAAAACTGTCTAGGTCTAAAACTCACTTTGTTGTCCATAGCAACCAATCAGAGATCCCCTTTCATTTCATATAGTGCTCTGGCAAAATAAGAGCGGTGCTCTGATTGGTTGCTATGGGCAACAAAGTGAATTTTAGACCTAGACAGTTTTCATACGTTGTGTATTATGGCCTCCAAAGAGTTCAATTTTGGTCTCATCTGTCCAGACGTTATTCTCCCAGTATCTCACAGACTTGTCTAAATGTTGCTGAGCAAACCTTAAACATGTTTGAACATGTTTTTTTATTCAGCAAGGGAGTCTTACATTGTGAGAGTGTATACAGGCCATGGAGGGGGAGCGTGTATACAGGTCATGGAGGTTGAGTGCAATACTTATTGTTTTCTTTGAAAAAACTGTACCTGCTGATTCCAGGTCTTTTTGTAGCTCTCCACGGGTGATCCTTGGTTCATGGATTCTGAGAATTCTTTTTATTCCTCTGTCTAAAATCTTGCAGGGAACACCTAGTCATGGCTGGTTTATGGTAAAATTATGTTCTTTCCACTTCTGGATTATGGCCTCAACAGTGCTCACTGAAGCCCTCAGTGGTTTAGAAATTTTCTGTAACAATGCCATCAATATGTATTGCAACAATAAGTTTTGTGACAACTCACTGGTTTTACCCATCATGAAATGTTTCTTGTGTGGCACCCTTGTGATGAGACTCCTTTTTATAGGTTATCAGTTGAACCAGCTGATATTATTTTTCACTAAGTGGCAGGATTCCTTTCTTAGGGCATGTTCACATGGTGGCTTTGGGCGCGGTTTTGGCCGCGGGTTCTGATGCAGCTTCCACAGCCAAAACCGCGCCCAAATCGCACCCAGTTTATTAACATGGTTCCCTATGGGAAATCTCATTAATAAACACAAGCCACGGGTTTGGCCGCGGCTTTGGGGCCGCGGCCTTGTTTCTTGTGTTGGAGAGCTCTCTTGTCAATTCTTGACAGGGAGTTCTCAGCGAGGCGGCCGCGCGTTGTGTTGTCGCGGGCGTCGCCGCGGGAATCGCCGCAGGTGGTGCGCGGCTGGGCCACGGTTTGCCCCTTGCCTATTAATTTGTATGGGGGCAAACCCTCTCTGCAAGCCGTGCCCCAAGCCACGCCCCACCTGCGCAGAGACCAAGCCCAGCACCCGCGCTGCAAACTCGTGTCTCCCGAGGTCGGACGAGGCCTTATTACTGCTAGATTCTCTTTCTTCATGTGTTCAATACTTTTGCTTTGTGTCATTCCTCAACATTACAAATAACTTAATAAAGATCTATGGTTTGATTTCTTTGCCTTTGTGTACTGGATGGGTTGTTTCTGACATCTGGAAATAATTTCATGTCTATAGCACCTTTATAAATATATTTACCGTACTTAGAAAATTGGAGATGTGTTCAATAATTATTTCACCTGCTGTATGTCACTGTTGCAAGGGAACCTGAGCCTTAAGAAATGGTGCCAGGTGTAAAGATCCGTCCGTGGAAGCATAGGGGAGGTTTTACTTGCAGTGTGTTCTTTGGTGCCTTTTTGGTGTGTTTTTTTGTTGTTGGTGTGGGGGGGGAAGGAGAGAGGAACAACAATTAATGCTGTGCATTTCCGAAAAAAAAAAACGCACCATAAACGCACTGGGTGAAAGTATCGATAAGCAACACATTAAGGGCATGTTCGGCGTTTGTGACGTTTTACATACCAAAAAACTGACCCCCAAAATGTATTTAACAATGTTCAAGTGTGACTAGATTGAAATCATCTGGTTTACGCAATGCAAAAACGTATGTAAAATGCGTATCGTCTGAACGATGATACGTATTTTACATTGAAATCAAAGAATTGATATATCAATTCTTGATCCGTTTTATGCATTGAAAAGCCAAAAGAAACAATAGGGATACTTTTTTGCAGTGCAGAAAATGTATCCAACAACATACAACACTTTGTGGTACGTTTTTGGATGCGTTTAATGCAATACGTATTACGCATTGCAAAAAGAAATCCAAGATGCCGTGTGAACATACCCTAATAAATAAATTAGACACTTCTATGTTTCTTCATGTGCCATAATTTGAAAATAAAATAGATATCTGCTACAATTTACCTCAATTCTGGTGTAAATGATTAGTAAAGGTGTTATCCAGTGGAGCTTAAAAAGAAAAAAGTTAATATTTTATTTAATACAAAAAAGGCGTACACCAAGATTTGTTACTTCTTTTTCACCAATAATCTTGCATAACGTTGCTCCACAATTTATATCCAGGCAGACTAGACGGTATCACACCTAACAGGCGCAGATACAGCTGCTCAGAAGACAGTATCACACATATTAGGATTAGATACCTAGGCTCAGCAGACAGTATCACACATAGTAGGATTAGATACCTTGGCTCAGCAGACAGTATCACACATTGTAGGCTAAGATACACTGGCTCATCAGACAGTATCACACATATTAGGATTAGATACCTTGGCTCAGCAGACGGTATCACATATATTAGGATTAAATATCTTGGTTCAGCAGACAGTATCACACATATTAGAATTAGATACCTTGGCTCAGCAGACAGTATCACACATATTAGGATTAGATACCTCGGCTCAGCATACAGTATCACATATATTAGGATTAGATAACTTGGCTCAGCAGACGGGATCACACATATTAGGGTTAGATACCTTGGCTCAGCAGACAGTATAATACATATTAGGATTCGATACCTTGGCTCAGCAGACAGTATCATCATACACATTAGGATTAGATACCTTGGCTCAGCAGACAGTATCACACATATTAGGATTAGATACCTTGGCTCAGCAGACAGCATCTCGGAGGAATTTTGAACCAGCGGTTCAGTAGACAGTGTCACAGCAGAAAGACTTGAATTCAGTGGCTCAGTAGACAGCATCTCAGAGAATAGACTTGGATTCAGTGATTCAGCAGATGGTAACAAAGAGGATAGACTTGGATTCAGCAGAAAATATCACACATGGCAGGATTAGATACAGAGGTTTAATAGACGGTATCACACATGACAGGATTAGATACAGCTACTGAAAGTATCTGTTTTGAGATTTGTTTTCTCCATTTTCCACAAAATTACAGTTCCTGGAAGTTCTGATGACAGAAATACAGGATTTAATGCTGCACTGCATGAGAACAAGATTTATAGGATGTTATTTTGGTTGTGTCTGGTATCTGGTGACATCAATGGTGATCTCATGCTTCATCCCTCTTTCCTACATGGTGAAGCCCCCAGCAGAAGTTTTGTTACAGTATATACAATGAATTAACTTTTATAAGTGAAATTGGAGAAAGTGGAGGAAACAGGAGTCTACACTGAGGAAACCATCCACTAGTGTCCCCCAAGGTCAGGACAAGAGAAACCTGCAGTAAGTGGGAATGAAGGACAAGTTCCCCAGTACTCTCTAGTGTAT
The DNA here is from genome assembly GCA_025379985.1 of Phyllomedusa bahiana. Lineage (NCBI taxonomy): Eukaryota > Metazoa > Chordata > Amphibia > Anura > Hylidae > Phyllomedusa > Phyllomedusa bahiana. Next base: position 24,810 of record JAODAL010037516.1, read on the forward strand.
GCATAGGCTGCATTATCAGTGATGTCACTGCTGTCTATTGTCTATCTGTAATGGAATTTCACTGTTTTTTAAAATATCAGCCAGTTTGGGGAACTAAAAGAAAACATCGACATCACTGACCCAGTTCTCCCAGAACTCACCTGAATTAACGTCCTTGAGCTATGTCTACACAGCAATGTTAAAATGCTGTCCAAAAACCGACGGCATTTTAACATTGCTGGACCGCGGTTTTTGGAGCAGATTTGCACTAAGAACTATGGTCGGTTTTCAGATTTGCTGTCAGCCCCGTGCATTGAATGTAAAGGAATCAGATGGCAATCTGGCAGAATATACAGCATGTTTTAAAATCTGCCTGATTTCAAAACCAACCAGAAAAAAAATCTGTGCTGTGTAGACTACAGCACAGATTTTTTTTTATTTTGGTCTATCCAGCACTGGATACAGACAGATTTACGGTGGGTTAATAATACTGAATCCACTAAAAATACGACCAAAAACCTGTGCTACGTAGACATAAGGGTATGTTCACATTGCATTTTTTGGATACGTTTTTGATCCCAAAAGAGCTGCGTAAAACGCATCCAACATCCAGGTGCGTGTTTGGATGCGTTTTTGCTGCAGCAGAAATGCCCCCGATAGTTTTAAATAGGGCATCTGCTGCGTCAAAAGGACATGTCAATTCTTTGAATGGATCTGAAAGACACATGTAAAACACGTGTTGTCTGAAAGCAATCACACTGCACATTGTTAGATGCGTGTTTGTGTCTGTAACACAGATCCAAACACGCATCTAAAAATGTATCCAAAAACGCTGTGTGAACATCCCACATTGTGTGTTTGGTGCGTTTAAAGCTGTGCATTTCAGCAAAAAAAAAAGAAACCACACCAAAACGCACCGTGTGAAAGCACCCTAAGGCTATGTTCACACGGTGTAATTGCGGGGACGTATTTCGCCCGCAATTATGCCGTGACATTCATTATTCACGGCGCGTATTGCCGTGAATAATTGACATGTCACTTATCTCCCCGCTCGCCGTATTGTGCAAGCAGGGAGAGGAGACGTAATTACCGTAATGACTGGGACGTATCTCACCCCGTATTTCGCGCAGTACGGCGCGAAATATGGGGCGAGATACGTCCCAAAATAAGCCGTCTGAACATAACCTAGGGGTCCTTTCACACACCAAGGGTGCTTTCACGCGAAGCGTTTTTTGGTGCGTTTTTCAATGCGCTTTTTGTGCAGAAAGGCACAGCCGTTAATGTACATTTCTGCACAAAAAACGCATTAAAAACGCACCCAAAAACTCTCTGTATGAAAGCACCCTAGGGGTGCTTTCACACAGTGCAGTTTTGGTGCAGTTTTACCTGCGCTCCAATTAAACTGCCTTTATTACCAGCAAGCTGCTTTCACTTGTCTAAATTGTTCAGGAAGGTGTTTCAAGTAAGTAACCAATGTCTGTGTGTGAAGTCTTGTGGATACAAACACACTAATTGATTAAAAAGCTTGCTGGTAATAAAGGCATATAATTGGAGCGCAGTTAAAACTGCACCAAAACTGCACTGTTCGAAAGCGGGGTGGGTGGGCCGGCTGCTCGCCGGCCCCATAGACTTTCATTAACCACGGCGCGTATCCCGCCGGGATAATGTGCATGTCACTTTCTCCCCGCTCGCCGTATTTCGCGCGGGGGGAGAGGAGACTGAATCCATAGTTCTCTATGAGAACTGTGGATTACTGTAATGAAGGTGACGGATTTCAGCCGTATTTGCGCGCAGTATGGCGCTCAATACGGACTGAAATCCGTCCCAAAATCAGCCATGTGAACATAGCCTTAGGCTATGTTCACACGGCTTAATTGCGGGACGTAATTTCGCCCCGCAATTACGCCGTGTGGACGGGGGCGGGGCGGGAGCGGGGGAGTAAGCAGGGGCCGGCACTTCGCCGGCCCATTGACTATCATTTGCTAGCGGCGCGTATACCCGCTAGAAAGTGACAGGTGAATTATCTTCCCCGCCCGCGGATTTCGCCGGTGCGGGGAGAGGAGACGTAATCCATAGTTCTCTATGATAACTGTGGATTACCGTAATGAATGGGCCGTTTTCGGCCCGTAATTGCCGCACTTCGGCGCGTAATTACGGGCCGAAAACGGCCCATTTTAAGCCGTGTGAACATGGCCTTAGGGTGCTTTCACACGGTGCATATTTGACCCGGTTTTAGATGCGGTTTTTGTGCAACAATGTACAGCATTAATTGCTGTGCCTTCCTGCACAAAAAATGCATTAAAAAAAGCATAAAAAACGCACTGTGTGAAATCCCCCCTAGGCCTTGTCCCCACGGCACGGGTTTGCAGCTGGTTTTTCAGACGGTTTTCGGTTTTGAAAACTGTCTTGCAAACCGGCTGACAAACTTGTACGTGGACCTCCATGGAAAACCCGCACAGCGGTCCCCACTGCACAAGTTTTCCGCCCGGCAGCTATTCAGACTGCCGGTCGCCTGAAAAACAATGATCATGTTCATTCTTCTGACCGGTTTTCGGACGGAATATTAACATGTCAATGGGGTAGGGGAGGCTTTTCCCCGCTAATCGCGGAGAAAAGCTGTCCCCCTGCGGCCGTGTGCACGGCCCGAAAACAGTACAAATGCCGGTTGGATAAACTGACCAGTATTTGTCCTGTGCCGTGGGGATGTGGCCTTAGGACGCTGATGCAATTGAATAATTAAGCGCTGCCTGGTACAAGAATGTTTTTGGCTCACTACCAAGCCATTCAACACTTCCTTACTAATGCACGTGGCACAAGGATTAATTGCATTGTTCTGCAGTCGCCAGGCCTGGCTAGAAGATGTCCAGACTGACATCTTTGCGTGACAGATTGGGATTGGGGACAGATGAGGATCTTTTATGTGGGTGAGAGGTGGGTACTCTTATTTACATAGGGGTACAAAATAATTTCAGTACAGTATGTTATCTATTTGTAAGAGACACTGTGTATTCTCCACAGTGTGGATAACTATCCCAGGAGGGCTAGAAATTAATGACACTGGGGGGCACATATATCAAGGCCGTTTCCCCTTAAGGCTATGTTCACACAGCGTAATTGCTCCTCATACAGTACGGCCGCAATTACGCTAGTGGACTTGGGAGATGCACTGATCAGCCCACCAGCCCCATTGACATGCATTACTCGCAGCGTGTATTCGCCGCAAGTAACTGATATGTCCCTTTTCTCCCCGCGCGTGCAATACGATTGCATTGTACGAGCGGGGAGAGGAGGTGTAATCCATAGTTCTCTATGAAAACTATGGATTACCGCAATTTCGGTGCCCGTGTGAACATACCCTAATTCTGGCAATAATGTGTGGCAAAAATAATGGCATACATGCTTTACATCACATTTATTATGTGTTTTAAAAAGTTTCTAGACACTTCTGTGCCTCGTCCATTAATAAGGGCGTGACCTTGATGAAAGGTGTTTGGCTTAGTGAGAAATTTTTTTGTGCAATTACTGGCATAAAGTAAGGCTTAGTGCACACTTTGTTTGACCATATGTCAAAACATGTATATTATAACATACACACTAAACATATGCCAAACGTGCACTGTTTTGAGCAGATGTTTGACATCCGTTTTTTTTCCCCCTAGCTTTTCTATTGGCTGTCACCTGTTTTTCATCGCAATTTGATTGGGCAGCCTTGTTTAAATTTTTTATGACGGATACAAAAGTATACGGTTACAACATAGGCACCAACACTAGGATATATTTTCCAATGACATACATTTAAAAAAAAAAAAAGCGCAGCGCCCTGCATTCTCCACCTGTTGAAAGTAAACACATATTTAACGGAAAGTATAGAATCGAACCCTATGTCAATGTACATTGCACAGGTTAATGCATGTGTTTTTCGTTGGGTCAAAATGGCTCCGTCATCCGTTCAACCTAACACAGTGTACACTAATCCTACTAATGAAAAGGGGTAAAGTTGGACTAGATAGTCCAAACCTGTGCTAGATTTATACGCGCCGCTAGCAGTGATTGTCTATTGTCACTCCCCCGCTCCCGCCCCGCCCCCGTCCACACGGCGTAATTGCGGGGCGAAATTACGCCCCGCAGTTAAGCCGTGTGAACCTAGCCTAACTGATCCGTCATCCGTTCAAAATAACGCAGTGTGCACTTATTAATACCGTATTAATAAATCTGCCCCAATGTGTACTATAACTATTATAAGAGGGCTCAGCCTATGGCAGCATTCTAGTCGTTTTATTGTTTCAATTGTTCATGTTATAATGGGAGCTGTAGTTACACACTGTAAAAACTGAAGTATGCCTAAAACTGGTTTGGCACTCGACATGTTATAGATAATAGAGTCGAATAATCTTTCCACGGTGCGCTACACTGCAGACATTCCTCATTGCTAAAAATGTGAACCCCCCTCCCCTGCATGAGTGTAACTATTGCAGCTCTATGGGCAGAGGAGTAACTTGCAGCTCCTGAACCTTAGTGCAAATAGTGAAATGGGGCCTCTAAGCTATCATGTGCCTTTTACAATGCTGTGGCAGAAAGGCTTTTGGGGCCCCCTCAGGCTGCAAGGAACCGTAGCGACTGCTACCTCTCGCCCCTTATAGCTACGCCTCTGTCCATTGGGCCACTCCAGTACAAGAACGTTATACCTATTAGAATTGCAAACCAATGGCTTTCTGCTATCTAACCCTACTATGTGGGTTCTCTGATATTTGCCGCTCCTACCTAAATCATTCATTACTGCTACTTATGCGGTTCTAATTCCCCTGTCACGGGAAGTATAAGTTGTAATTACACACCTACTCTCTATTGCTTCCTACCTGTGGGATCTTTTTAATATAATCAGGGCTTTATAGTGTTAATCTGTGACGTGGGGGTGGCATTTGTACATTTTCCTTTCTGCTCCTTGCATAGTCTGCCCCACCCTGAGGGCACAGGAATCTGCAGGTTATTGTGCTCAGATGCCTGGAATGCAGGAAGGGCAATGGCTACAGGTAACAGGAATCTGTGAGTGATCGGGCAGGATTCAGCCGGTCTGTGCACACATAGGTGCGGAGTCACACAGAGCGCCTCTATTAAACTGAAACTGCTGCAAATGGAGGTCTCCATGGAGGTGATGCAGCTTGTGTAGCCTGCGGGCTCTGAGGTCACAAAGCTGCTGAAAAGCCCTTAGGCTGAGGGAATTCCCAGAGGCCTCTGTGGCTGTATAATGCACAGAGTAGCTGTTGCAATATTAATCACACCCCACAGAAGCCAAATACATGAACTATGCAGAAATGAATGATAAATCAGAATAATTAATGCAGCTGCCAAACCCAGTGGGGAAGGGCAGGGTGGCTGCTGATTATATAATGTAATTACCCCTGCAAGGACAGAAGGGTGCAGAACTTTTTACCTTACAATCATTATTGGGCTTATGGAGATCTGTCTTGTCTGGTGGCAAAAGGGAATGGAGAGGGCGCTAAACATAGTCCTCCAGACCATTACATAAGACCTATGGTGTCTTCCCTTTAAGAGAATTGTTTATGGACATTTTACTGTATTTGTGTGTGTATAAATATGTATACCCTGTTTCCCTGAAAATAAGACAGTGTCTTATTAATTTTTGCTCCTAAAGACGAGCTAAGACTTATTTTTAGGGGATGTATTATTTTTCCGTGAACAAGAATTCACATTTATTGTTGAACAAAACATCAATATGTATTAATATATGGTAGAGATTTCATCACAAACATCAGCATAAGCAGCCAAACTCTGAATGGCAACAACAAAAAAACTCATTTTTGGAGAAACGGGATATATGTGTGTGTGTATATATATATATATTTCTATATATATTACATGAAAATATCTATGTTTTGTGTGCCTCTGCACTAAGCACAGAATTGTAAGGGGGAGGTCACCTGATGTATTGCGGTGCACAGAGGTACATGCTGTAATATGCGCTAGTTGCACTGTTGAAGTGACGTGCTTGCAAGCGTGTAAGGCCATGTTCACACGGCTTAAAACTGGACGTATTTCAGTCTGTAATTACACGCCGGCGTGCGCATATTACGGCTTGAATACGTCCCAGTCATTACGGTAATTCACAGTTCTCATAGAGAACTATGGATTACGTCTCTTCCCCCTGCTCGGCGAATCCGCCGGGCGGGGAGATAATTGACAAGTGAATTACTAGCGGCGCATACGTGCCGCTGGTAATGCAAGTATATGGGCCGGCGAGGTGCCAGCCCCCTGCTCCCGCCCCGCCCCCCGCCACACGGCCTAATTGCGGGGCGTAAATACGGCCTGAAAATACACTGTGTGAACCTAGCCTAACTGTAGCGCAATCACACAATGTCCGTATCTCATGTATCTCTCGACGTCTAACGACACATACACTGTGTTTCCCGAAAAAAGAGCCGACGGTAGCACTTGACCCCTGTGAGTAACATTGCTCTGTCTGAATTATGTTAGTTTGCGTATTGATGTTCCACCCCATTCACTTCAATGGAGCTGAGCTGTGATAGCAGACACATTCTGTGACCGAGGTGGTGCTGTTTTTGAAAGAAAGCAGCTATATTTTTTTAAATTCTGGACAATCCCTTTAAGTCCTATGCCACAGCCACAGAATCTGACGCACATTCCTAGATTCTGTGTGTTGGTGTTGTGCTGGAAAGAGGGCTTGCTTTGGGGGTTATATCAATAGCTATGCCAGCCCCAATTTTCATTTTGGCTGATGCAGAGACAAAGAGAGCCTAGCTGTTGAACTGAGACACATTGTGACACAGAGATTCGGCAGAATGCGCTCTATTTTGTTGTAATGGCAGAAACACAGGACTGAATGATGGACATGCAAAATTTTAAGTTTTCAAACATAATGTACATTAGTAAATGCATTGATTTCTTTAAACGAATAAATAACACCTTCTACATTTGGCCCACCACTTTAAAGAGGCTTTCTTACTACAATGATGAGCTTCTAACATGTAGGGAAAAGTAAAGACTATTACCAAATGCATTGCTTTGTTGATTTTGCTTTGGTCAGGAGATAAAGAAGATTTTATCTCCTTTTAGGCTATGTTCACACGGCTTATTTCAGAACGTATTTACATCGGATTGCCGATCGTAAATACGCTAAAATCAGTTGAAAATCATTGCAAATAAGTGCCCTAATGTGGCACATTTGTACTGATTTCCCGACGGATTCACCATCTCCTTTTCATTTAAGTGGTGAATCCTTCCGTAAATAATTGACATGCACATTTTTTCCGTCCGGAATTGCCGCGTCAATCCGCGGCGGCAATCCGCAGCGGGAATACTCGTCCGTGTGAACACGAGCCGTATTTTCTATTGAAATAATAGAAAATGGGCTGTACTTATTTGACGATTTGCGACGGATTGACGATGACAATCCACGCAAATCCGCGGCGAAATAAGCCGCTGAACGAGGCCTTAAGGCAAATTTCACACGGCTTATTTGGGGACGTAATTACGCCCCGAAATTTACGGCCGTGTGGACGGGGCGGGCGGGGCGGGGGGGAAAAGCGGGGGGCCGCACTTCGCCGGCCCTAACACACTGCTACCGCGTATACCCTGCTAAAAAATGACATTCAATTATCCCCCCGCCCGGCGGCTTTCCCCGGGGCGGGGAGGGAACTAATCCATATTCTCTATGAGAACGTAAATTACCGAATAATGGCCTTTTTTCGGCCCGTAATTGGCGCACTTTGGGCGTGTAATTAGGGAGAAACGGCCTATTTTAAGCCGGTGAACATCCCTTTAAAATACACAAGTTTCTCGGTTTCGACTATCTCCCCTGCTTTCTCTATCTCTCATTGCCCTACCCCCCCCATAAGTGTTCCATTTGAGTCACCTCCTGCAGAGTCTATCTCCACAACAGACTTAACAAAATGAGAAGCTTTCACTCCTTTAGAGCTCGGACCCTTGTAAGTACACTTATAAATCTCCGCCGCCCTGTCCTGTAATAGGAAACTAGAACAGCAAGCAAATATGTCAATCACTGCTAAAGCATGTAAGGAGAAAAAAAAGTTGAGAAACTTTCAACTGATGCCAGAAGTGTATTTTACAGCCATCAAGCTTATGTACCATTTTTGTGTCTTAAACCCATCAAGTGTGTGGGCCCTTTATGGAAAGGGACTATTTGGCTAACTCCCAAAGACAAAAAGGGGGGAATCACTCTTTCCCCTGTTCTTTGAGGCCAACTTAGGGGCATCCCCCACGGCAAAGTATTTTCCTTTTTTGCGCCCCCCCCCAGGGCCACGGGGGGGACGGCTTTTCTCTGCGATGAGCGGAGAAAAGCCCTCGCCCTCCACATTGGGATGCACAGATTCTGTCCGAAAACCGGACGAATGTGCTTGCTCAATGTTTTGCTGCCGGACCACCAGCGGCAAAACCGCCCAACGGAAAACCTGTGCAGTGGGGACTGCTGCACGGGTTTTCCATAGAGCACAATTGTGCTAATTTTCGGCCGTGGGGACATGCCCTTATAGTGAACTACAAACCGACCTCACCAGAGGATTACAAGTGGCAATATCCCTTTAATAAGTACATTTTGCAACTATTCTTTTAGGGGAACTCTATAAATATCTCTTACAAGGTCACATGAATGCCATAGAGGGTGGCTTCCCTATTCATGATACCAGTTTGAGCTTCATTGGCAAGATCATCCCTGTAATACATGGTCTTTGACATAGTAGGGGGTGGGGGTGACCCTTTAACAGAATCATTATTAGGACCCAGCATATACAAGTGACATCTGATTTTTATTATGAATATTATCATCATCAGTGACTGGTTTCATTTCTAGGAGATGGTCCTGATATTTACAGAAGACTGCTTCAGCTCCTTACTGTATCATTGACTGTAGTATTGTCAGCACTGTGATGATACTGATGGAGCATGAGCACCACAGGGAGGACACACAGACAACCTTCATTAGAGTGAATGCACATGGAACAGTTACTGCAGATTTCTCTACACTGACTTAAATGAAAGAGGGCAAAATCTGCATGAAAGTTTTATCTGGAGATCCTTCCATCTCACATTAAAGTCAATGTGGAAAAATATTTAGCAAATCCATCCTATGTGCATTCACTTTTATAGATTTGAACATACGACGCTGTGTGTATGTGTAGGTAGGGAAGGGGTCACTATTCTGATTTGCTCACCGTATACTCATGAACTTTCCTTATTGTGGGAAGAACCTTAGGGATATGTCTACACTGCATCGGACAAAACATGACCCGGAATCAGCCGTTTTTTTTCTCCGAGGCAGGACCGCGGTTTTTGACACGCTGTGTACAAAATAATGCGGTCGTTTCTCGGTTTTTTTACATCGCTCGTACAATTGTATTGTATGGGAAGACACCAAGAAAACTAAAAGCGCTGGTGTATTATGCAACATGGTGTATAATGCGTCAGAAGACGAGCAGAGAAAAGACGAGCTCTGGAGACTACAGCTCGTCTTTTTTTTATTCTAGTCTATGAGGCTGCACGAACTATCGTATTTTCGCCGCTTTTAAAAAGCTAAAAGCGGCGAAAATATAATCGTAAAGCTGTGCAGTGTAGACATAGCCTAAGGCTATATTCACACGGCAATAATTGCGGGACGTATTTTGCTCGCAATTACGCCGTTTGCTCAGCAGCGGGAGCGGGAATAGATATTCATTATTCACGGCACGTATACGCCGTGAATAATTGACATGTCACTTTATGGCACAATACGGCGAGCGGGGAGAGGAGAAGTTCTCTATGAGAACTGTGGATTACCGTAATGACCGGGACATATCTCGCCCCGTATTTCGCGCAGTACGGCGAGAAATACAGGGCGAGATACGTTCTCATTTTAAGCCATGTGAACATAGCCTAAGGCTTCCAGCAGAGATTCTGCTGAGTGAGATTGTTGTAGACAGACTTTGATCAAATGCATCTTCAAACAATCAAGGTTGTCACAGGTGATGCCAAGCGGTCAGTGTGGCTTACCAGAGAATAAGTAAGTGCCCCCGACCCCTATTTAACAGTCAGATCACAAAACTATTCAGTGTGATGCATTTCCTATAAGACGGGATACCTTCTGAAGATACAGGTAAATTATGTTTTACAGAATGAAAATCCATAGCTAAATTTTAGGGGCTGTTCACACGGCTTATTTCTGGGACGGATTGCAGCCGTTTTGCGCGCCGTACTGCGCTGCAATACGGCTGGAATCCGTCCCAGCCATTACGGTAATCCACAGTTCTCATTGAGAACTATGGATTCCGTCTCTCCTCTGCGCTCGGCGAATCCGCCGGACGGGGAGAAAGTGACATGAACATTATCCCGGCGGGATACGCGCCGTGGATAATGCATGTCTATGGGGCCGGCGAGCAGGGCCCCCGCCCCTTATTCAAGCCGTAATTGCGGGCGAAATCCGTCCCGCAATTACGGCTTGAATAAGCCGTGTGAACCAGCCCTTAAGGCTCTGTCCATACGATGAGTATTTCAAGTTGTAATCCAAGCATATTCCGGCTTGAAATATTGATTTAAAACCAGAAGTAAACCATTCTCATTGACCTCAATATAAAATACGCGTTGTACTTAATGCAAAGTATATTTTCAGCAGTCTTCAAAATGGACGCGTCGTGAATAAACTTTGAACATGTTCATTCATTCGACGCGTAAAATGTCTGGAAATTGCAATATGTGCCCAAAACATTTGTATGTAGTTTTTAACCCTGGTCTACGTCCAAAACATCAAAGGAATAAATGGGACTTGTTTCTGACTGTAAGCCAAATCCGAAAAAAAGACCCTAAATCTATGCAATAAGCATGTGAAATACTTGTTGAAAACGCGTCAGACGACATGTTTTTCAATGGTGGAACTCGAAGGGTAAATTTTACTCATAGTGTGAACGTCACCTAAGGCTGGGGACATACAGCAAAGGACAAAAAAGGACCAAAAGTCATTAGCTTTTTATCTGATGCATGACGGCGGTTTTTGTCACTGTTTTGTCAACCTTTGTACAACAGTGTTTTTTTTTCTTTTAATTAAAGTCTATGGACAGCGAAAACAATTGGATTTTCAGCGGTTTTAGAATCCTAAAACTGCCAACAATACGATTGTTTTCTTATGCTATGTAGACATAGGCTTAAAGGGGTTTTGCCACCATGTAATGTTGACGTGGGAACCTCCAAAATGGGTATTTAATCACTTTTCTAAATATATGTGATTAAAAAAAGTGAAAACTCTGAGAGCTACAGCATTTCTCAACCCCCCTTGGTTACCACAAAGCTTCCCCCTAGTCACGCCCCAGGAGCTGAAAAGCCGCGCTTGCGTGAATTCACTTCATATCTGATGACAGGCAGAATGAATGGTCTTTTAAGGCACCGGGTAGCAATATGTTTTCTTTTGTATACAGAATAACTAGCTGTAGTGTTATTAGATCCCTGCTTTATCTGATGAAGAAGCTTTCAATCTGCTGTTTAGAATAGGTGTTCTCTTTTGTATACAGAATTCACAAGTTATAGTTTGATTATTTGAGTGAACATGTCACAGGATCCCCCTATGCAGGCTCTGTGCTCTGGCTGTGTGTGTCTGTGTGTTTCTGTCTCTTGCTGCGTGATTTGTTTACATTACATTAGCATCTTAGCAGATAAGGTTTCTCCTGACAGTGCCATCTGAGCTCTGGGTCTTGCTGTATTGAATCCACTGTTGTACTGTTTAATTAGTTCACTTAAGTTTTGAGACGCTCCCTTTGGATTCCTCACTCCCCCTCCCCCCTCCCTCTCTCCACTGCAGCTTTCATGACTCAGCGTGATTGTTTACATCTTGCTCTCATGCTGAACGGAGGTCAGTACTTGGTATGGTGGCAAATCCCCTTTAAGGTGCACTATACCCCTCAGTTCTAATTTCTCTCCATTTGCTCTGCAGTAAGGATGCTTTCACACAGGGCAGTTTTGGTGCAGTTTTAACTGCACTCCAATTAAACTGCCTTTATTACCAGCAAGCTTCTTTCACTTATCTAAACTGTTTGGAAAGTGAATAATCAATTATTAGGGTATGTTCACACGGCTTATTTTGGGGCGCATTTTGCCACATATTTTGCGGCGTAATGTACTTAATACGTGGGGAAATGCGCCCCATAATTACGGTAATCCATAGCTCTCATAGAGAACTATGGATGATGCCTCCTTTCCCCGCGCGTACAATGCGATCGTATTGTACGCACTGGGAGATAAGTGACATGTCAATTACTTGAGGCGATTACGCCGGACACCCCCCCCCACTCGCGCCTCAGGGGTATGCGCTGATCAGCGTGAGCTCCTGATCAGCGCTTACATACCCCTAGGGGCCGTTCACACGGCTTATTTCGGCGCGGATTGGCGCCGTACTGCGCGCCGGATTTGCGCTGCAGTATGGCGCCAATCCGTCGCAGTAATTACGGTAATCCACCGTTCTCATAGAGAACAGTGGATTCCGTCGCTCCTCCCCGCTCGGCGAATCCGCCGGGCGGGGAGAAAGTCACTTGCACATTATCCAGGCGCAATACGCGCCGTGGATAATGCAAGTCTATGGGGCCGGCGGGCCGCACCCCCACCCCGCCCCTTATTCAAGCCGGAATTGCGAGCGCAATCCGGCTCGCAATTGCGGCTTGAATAAGCCGTGTGAACCGGGGCTTAGTGTGTTTGTAATCCACATGACTTCTAGCACCCTTAGGCTATGTTCACACGGCTTATTTCAGAACGTATTTACGTCGGATTGCCGATCGTAAATACGTTCCTAAATCAGTTGAAAATCAGTTGGAAATAAGTGTCACTTAGTGTGGCACGTATTTCGCGATGGATTTACAATCCCCATTCATTATATGGGGTAAATCCGTCGCGAAATCCGGCCCAATAATTGACATGCACATTGTTTTTCCGGCTCTTTTGCAGCCACAAATCCGCGGCGGAAATACGGCATGGAAATACATGTCGTCTGAACGACGACACGTATTTACCATTAAAACCAATATTAAATGACCTGCAACTTATTTCAGACTGATTTCAGAACGGATTTACGATCGTAAATACGGCGGCAAATCCGTTCTGAAATAAGCCGTGTGAACGAGGCCTTAAAGTCATTTCAGGTTATTAAAAGGCTAAATGTATTCACCTGCCTTACAATCTATTGCTTTCAGGGAGCTTTCACACAGTGCAGTTTTGGTGCAGTTTTAACTGTGCTCCAATTAAACTGCCTTTATTCCCAGCAAGCTTCTTTCAGTTGTCTAAATTGTTCAGAAAGGTGTTTCAGTAAGTAATCAATGACTGTGTGTGAAGTTTTGTGGATATAAACACACTAATTGATCACTCACTTTCCAAACAGTTTAGATAAGTGACAGAAGATTGCTGGTAATAAAGGCAGTTTAATTGGAGCGCAGTTAAAAATGCACCAAACTGCGCTGTGTGAAAGCGCCCTCAGCCAAGTTATTGAGAGGCTATGTCTACTTAACCGTTGCTGGCTTCTTTGTACCCCGGTTTTGGCGGCATTGAAGTACTCTGTCGTATTTCATAGTGTCACCACTGAATGAACTTTCCATGTTACAGAATGCACGATCAACAATGCTCAGGGAAGAGGAAACCACAAGACTTCTAGAACACGTTGCTTAATCACTATCTGGGATGTGATCCAGCCGAAACTTGGAGGACAACTGCAAGACTCTATCACCACAGCCCTGAGCTGGCTAGAGTGCAGCAAGTATGCAGCCTCCAAACCTCTAGGGTGGACCTCACTTACCAAATCTGTGTTTCCCCAGCAGCACAGAGTATTTTTGAATGAATCGTGCTTTTCTGGTCTCAGGACGGAGGCTGAGAGCTACACAGTGGAATGAGTTAGGTCCCCCCCCAGCAGCACAGAGTGTTTTATGGGAGGAATATGCTGATCTTGTGGAAGTTCACCGATTGAGAGCTTTAGGCCATGTTCACACGCTTAAAATGGCCGTATTTCGGTCCGTAATTACGCGCCGAAGTGCGCCAATTACGGCCGAAAACGCCCATTCATTACGGTAATTCACAGTTCTCATAGAGAACTATGGATTACGTCTCCTCCACCCCGCCCCGGCGAATCCGCCGGGCGGGGAGATAATCACCTGTCACTTTTCTAGCGGCGTATAACGCGCCGCTAGCAGTGATAGTCTATGGCCGGCGAAGTGCGTCCCCCTGCTTACTCCCCGCTCCCCGCCCCGCCCCCGTCCACACGCCGTAATTGCGGGGCGTAATTACGTCCCGCAATTAAGCCGTGTGAACATAGCCTTATAGTGGAAGCAGCAAGGTACCTAGCAGCAAAGATCATTCCAGGAGAGGATTGTGTAGATCTAGTGAAGGGCAGTGACCTGTACTTTGTCTTTCTAGGGTCTTGCTGGATGAGCCCCTCCGCTCTGCTTATTGTGTATGTGGTTCAATAATTGTGTGTGTGCAGTGCCAAGTGCCCTGGAGCATCGCTGTCTGAGATGTTGAAATGTAATTTTTTAATTGATGTGAAGATAATGACAGCCGCCTCTGCCGATCAACAAACAAATTGCCCAAATAATAATACTCGTGTTCCCTGCTGGGTGTGTGTATGTGTAGGACGGGGAACAAACAGCCATAGTGAGTGTCACCCACCATTTCCAGGAGCAGATAGAAACCAATGAATAATGAGTGGAGTATATGGCTAAGTTCACATGCTGTAAAAGGATGCTGCGAAATACTGGCATGGCATATTTTAGCAACACTTATTTTTTATTTGATATTTTGTGTGCATTTTTCTACACATTTTTGTAAAGTATTGTCAATCTTTTTTTTTAGCACAGCTTCATTTTGTTTAATGTGTTTTTGTTGTTGTCATGTTACATATAATTAATCCCACCAATTTATGAAAGCACGTTTATGCATCCTTACTTTTTTCCTTTATATGTTATATCTCACATCAAATGCTACATTAAAAAAAAAACAAAAAAAACCCATCTGTCCTTGAATAAGATGTATTCCCATTTATATACGCTACATGCGCTTCTTTATGTGCAAAATTCATGTTTTTTTTGGGCGATTATGCTATGTAACGCAAAAAAGTATTGTGGTAGGTTCACACAACATGTTTTGGCATGTATTTTGTGGCGGAATACGTTTCAAACAATGTTCAATTAAAGCACTCATTGAGTGCAGTGTAAAATCATTGCTGTCTTGCATATTTTTTGGCGCATACTGTGTGCACCTTTAAAAGAATTGACGTAAATTCTTTGCAGCATTTACGCGGCGAGAAATGCAAAACTATGGGAGGAAGAAATCTGCCTCAATCAATGCATGTTGTTTTGGCGTTGAAATAATGTACTTGCAAGCGGGTAACTTCAACAGCACGATGAACGCATTTATGGTGCGCACAGTATGTGCCGAAACATAGGCGAGTCAAATCATTGTCATCTGCACAACGCTGATGATGATGATTTTACACGGCACTCA
>JAODAL010037517.1:0-40279 GCA_025379985.1 Phyllomedusa bahiana
TAGGGACCCCTGCCCGGGGAAAAACCAAACACCGGGGCACTTTTCCCTTTTAAAAAAATTTCCCCGGGGTTTCCGCTCCCCGCGCATAAGGGCGGGGCGTGCACCCCGGCCGGCCCGCAAGGGGCGCGCGCCGGGGCGGGACCAGGGCCCTGGGGCGGGTAAGTGTCCCCCTGAACGCCGGGGTGTCCGGGGGGCCCGGGGGAAAGGGCCCCGGCCCGGCCGCAGAGGAGGTTTCTGCGGGGGTTTCGGGGGTGCCCGGGGCCCCCCACGAGGTCGCAGGGGCACCCGCCAACCCACTTAACTGCAATTTTTGTATTTAGAAACCCCTTGGAAAGTCTTTAAAAAGGTTGTTTGAAAATTTCAGACAAAACAATAGAGGGGGTTTTGATCAAAATTCCCCCCCTAAAAGGTTATGGTTTTTAAAAGGCTAGGATTATAAAAGAGGATGGGAGTCCCCCTGAAGGATGACAATCCCGGGAAATGCACTTCCGCTTTCAGTCCCCCTGGTGGGGGTAATATTTGGGTTTCCCCCAGCAACAAGGGGTTTTCTTTCATCTCCGTTGGGGGTAAACCTGGGGAATATGGAGCAAACCTTTTTCCCCCCCTCCCGATTTTAACCCCTACTGGATTGGGCCTTGGGGGATGGGGGTTCTTGGCTTTCCCCCGGAAAAAGGGGGCTTTTGGTAAGGGAAATTGGCATCAGACACCAGGCTTCCTTTTTTACACTGGCCTCGCCCGCTTTATTGAGGAACAGGAAACACATAAAAAAGGTTTAAACAAAAAAAACCCCGGGTGTTTTAGCCCTTTACCTTTTAAATTTGTATAGGGCCCACTCTTTCCTGTGGTTGAAACCCGGGCCCTTCAGGCCCCCATAAAAAACACGTTTTTCCAGTATCCACTTGGGTTTTCCCGGGGTTTCTCTCAAGCCTCAGGGGCCGAGCCTCCTTCCCTCCACTGTTCTCCAACTCTCAGGTAGCACACCATGGGCCCCCTTTTTCCCGCTAGGCCGAGGCCTCTTATAGCCCCCAGGGACTGGCCCCAAAACCTGGTTTGGGAAAGTGGGAAAACCCCACATAACTCTTTGACCGGGCCCGGGGAAAAAAAACCCATACCTGGCTGAAGGGAGCCAATTTTAGGTAACTTTTGTCATAAACCGTTGTTTTTATAGGGTTTTAAATTTGGGGCGCCGTTAAAAAAATCCCCAAAACCTGGTATGAAAGAAAGCACCCTACGTTTCCCAATTTAAAACAAGAACAACTTTTTATTTTTTTGTCCACAAATGATTTCCCTTGTTTCCATTATAAACTGATACAAAAAAAAAGCTGGATCTAAAACATAATTCCCAAAATTTTTAGCATCAAAAAAGACCATATTCCCCCTTTTAACTAAAATTTTGAAGTGATTAAACGGGGGGTATAAAAATTTTCCCTTTTTACTTATAATTTTTTGTCAAAAATTTTCTAGTTTGGATAACCTTTACCCCAAATTTTCCCAAACCAACTTCAGGAACCCCATGCAGAAAGGGGCTGAACTCTTACAAAAACAACAAAAGATATTTAGAAAGGGAAAGCCAAAAAAAAAGGGATAATAGTAGTGAAAATATGATGAAAAAAAGTTTAAAATGGTTTTCTCACTTTAAAAGTTTTACATCCAGTCCCCTGTTCTTTCCCCTCTTCCTTTGTCAGGTAGTTTATAGCAGATTTAGGGATTTTTTTTCCCCCCTTTTGTAACAGCTGGGGGAAAAACAAAAAACAAAGTGGGAGGAGAATTAAAACTTTAGTAAAAAAAGCTACAAGTGCTTGAGGAATTTTAAAAAAATTTTTACCCGGGAAACAAAAAACTTAAACTTGTTAGAGGGTAATTTGGTTTTGCTGGGGGGAGTTCTCCATCCCTGGTGAAAACACCCCCCTTTTTCCCCCTCTGCTCTAATAGAAAGCATAGTTATGTTTTTTAACCAAAGAACCGATTTGCCCCCAAAACAGATAAAAATTTATTTTATCTCCTGACTAAAGTAAAATCAAAAGACTAATGTATTTGAATAAAGTCTAAAATTACCTGCTCCTGCATGTTGAAAGTTAATCTTTGTAGTGAGAAAACCCCTTTAAGGAGTGTGGAAGTAGCATCTATTTTTTTCTAATTATATACAATATTTGTATTTTTTGAGTTTAGGCTGGCATATTTTCAACATTTTGGAATATGAAAGCATATTGTGTGCGTCATTTTTTTGGAAACTTTGAGCTAGGATACAGGTGAGGGGTATCAAATTTATACAATGAAAAAGTGAAACATTTGCCAGTAGCAACCAATCAGATTACTCCTTTAATTTTCAAATGAGAACATAGATCTGATTACTTTGAGCAACTTTTATTTTACATTTTCTTTTATTTATCATTACCCAATATAGTAAGATGATTTAGGGAACAGGCCCAAGTCTCATAAATGTATTATATATGAAAACGTTACTTCATAAATAGTAGTCAGATTTTTCATCTGTTAAACATGTTCTTTAAACTTTCAAATCTTCTCCTCCAGGAGGAAGAGAACTATCTCATGCTAGACAAACCATATTTTATCTTCAAACATTCCATGTGGGTAATTGGGTTTGTATGATTTCTAGTGACACAGAATTATATTTGTGAACTGCATTAAGATAATAAAGAAGAAGAAAAAGAAAGAGTGCTTCCTAGTGTATTATTTGTACTGATGAGGGAGCTTGAAAAAATTGCTTGCCTTTACTCACCTTTTCAGGTTATGCATTTGGACGACACAACTCCCCTACAAGCCTGTTTCATGGATCACAATTAGTCCTCAGATCTCAGACTCCTCGGCGGCTGCTGCTTCTGCCACACCCAAGCTCCCAAATAAATTGGGACCAGTAATAGTAAAACTTTATCAATCTGTTAGCACTCACCCAGGTTAACAGACTCCTAGTGCAGACTAGAGCATTAGGAATAAACGCCATGGGATTAAAATAGCGCAAAAAGTCTCCTTTAACAAAAGCGTAATTTATTCATACATCTTTTAAGATTCTTTTCACTTAAATAGTTATGTGATCATTGCTATTCTTTCCACCCCTTAAAGGAGACTAACATTGTTCTATAAAATCCACATTATTTTAAAATCCACATATATTTTCAAAATATGCATAAAATAAATATATCAATTTACTGTATTACTTAAAATAAGATAATTATTTATCATATCTAAATATGTTACGATGCACAGTTTTCTAAAAATCAGCATCTCTACATGTCTGACAGCCATTCCATTCTAGTGTCAGTTGAATTCCAACCAAAGTACACCTCATTCTACTTAATGTGTTTCTGATTAGGTGATCACCTGATCCAAATCTTATTTAACGAAGGAAAGAATAAAAAAACACTGCTGAGGTCTTCAAAATCCTCTTGCAATAGGACAAGTTGGATGGCAAAACAAGTGCTAAGAATAGGCCAAAAGGAATTTGAATAAAAAAAAAAACTTTTACCATGCCACAGGAGGTGAAAAGAAAACTCTTCCTGACTTAAAACATTAGTCTTAAAGAAATATGAACTTGTTTTCTTTTACATTATTTGAGGTCGGACAGCACTGCTTCTTTTTTATTATTTTGAAGATTTCTCATTTACTGCAAATAAATACAAAACTTTTTGCTTCGAATTTCGGAGACATGTTGTCAGTAGTGTATACAATAAAGTAACTGTACATTTTCCTCAAAAATTCATACCATTGAAGAGAAAAATCAGAGTAACTGGAAATATTGCAGTGGTCTCTTAATTTTATATATATATATAATATTATATAAAATATATATTTATATATATATATATATATATATATATATATATATATATATATACACTTTTTTTTTATGCACATTGTTCCACAGGAAAATCAATTTAAAAACAAGCTACCTACAGATGGGTCCCTATATCCATTACTTAAAAATTAATCAAAAAAAATAAAGAAGTTAAGAGAGGGAAGGAGATAAAAACAATAATATAAAAAATATATAAAATACATGTAAAAGGTTTTCATTTTCTTCTCTTTTTTTCTTTTTTCCTTTCTTTAGTTTTAGTTTAGTTTTTTCCTTTCTTTTCTTTCCCTTCCTTCCTTCCTTCCTTCCTTCCTTCCTTCCTTCCTTCACCATCCTTGGGGATGTTTGGGGGAATGAAATCTATAGGTATTACTTTGACTACCTTGTCAGAATTAAGATAATAAATTCATTTGAACTATTTATTATTTTATTGAGCCGAGAGAGTTGCAACACTTTTAATTTGAATAGAAGTTAAAGGGCTACATGAATGAAATTTGGCATGTTAATGCCAAATTTCATGTGCCAAACATTAGTCTAGAATGCACCTGATTATGAACCCGCTCTACATCAAAAGTAGGGGATAAAGTCCTAAAAGAAGTACACTGTTTATAGTACTTTTCATAATAGAAATCTATTGTAAAATATAACTTATAATTCACTGTTTAAAAATATTAATCTACTTTACCACAATAGTCAGGGAGGCCAGTCTTTAACCCAAGAACAATAGGTTTAATGATAATACCAATTTATGTTCAAACTACGGTGCAGGGTATGCATTTTCTATCATAGGGATAAATGCAGAAGAGTATGACTTACAGTTGGTAGTCCACTAAGTCACCAAGTCCGATGTCCATCTTCTTGGTATCCTTCTTGGTCTACCTTTGTATTTTTCCTAATTCCACTGTATTAGGCATGTCTCAATTTAGGCCCTTTTGTCATCATAGAAAAATCGACCCGACAAGGGTGGTCACACATGTTCCTAACTCTATTGCTCCCTATTAAGGCCTTATCCCAATTTTACATCAGATATGTAGCATGCCAATATCATATTCTATATCCCGTATCCCAAGACACTTTCCCCTCTCCTCCTCCCCCATTTAAACCAACAGGAGTTGATCAGGGATAAGTTTGGTAGGATAAAAAGTTGGAAAGTAGAAGAGGTGATGATAAGTCTCTCCACAAAATACATCCACAGTTGCATTCAAGCCACAATGAGCCCATAAGGTCACAATGGACTGGTTAGAGTCACGGTGGACTACTGTATAGGCCACTCCCAGTAGGTGTGCTTAAACCTATTGTTTTTGGGTTAGAGGTTGACCACTCTTACTAGTGTGGCTCAATGTAAAGTGGATTCATATTTTGAAATAGTGAACCAAAAGTTATATTTTACCATAGATTTCGTTTCAAAGAAACATTTTTGGAATTATCTGTGGGGACATCTTAAATATGTCTGTGATATTACCATTCATAATACCCTATTGACATCTGGCTGTGGCAATTTTGTGCAAGAAGTGTCATAAAAATCTTTTCCTGAGAATGGTATGTGTGAAACAACCCTTTGGACATATTCACACAGGGAATTATGCAGTTGTTACTTCTTTTCCATACCAGCATCCACATGAATTCCATTTGTAAATCATATTTATTTCTAACTGGAAATTATTCATAGATTGTACAGTGCAGATTTTTTGCTCATGGATTCGAAATAACATTACAAAAAAAAAAAAAAAGGCTCTTTTTGATATGATTTTCACATCGATTCTGCATTCTATATTAACCTCATTGGGTCATCAGGACACAAATTATTTCATTGAAAGCACCTAAGTCAAAATATTCTGCAGAAGTCTGAAGGTGTAGTTTTTGTTGCAGTTTTTAGAGCTAAAGTTGAAATTCAAAATGAATGGGAAATCTGAAGAATGAATTTATACTTCTCCATTTTGCTGGATATTCTTCCAGCATAAGATTAAAAAAAAACTGCAATTTTTTTCAAAAAAAAACCCAAAAACTGTTTGTGAAATCACCTTTACAAAGCTTTAGCGAAACAGTTCCCTCTTTAAAAAATAATATTTCAATATTGAAATTCCTCCTCTCTACCTATGCATCATCTCAGTTTATTGCACATGAGGAGGCATGAGGTGACACAGACAACTGAAAGCACTACGTCAAAAACAGGAAATAAGATCTTTGTTAATCCAATATCTCATCACAGAACATTCCCTTATGTCTCTTTAAAAATGCAGCAGTAATTGTCAGATATGAAATTCATTACCTCAGTCATTTACAGTCCAATAAAGAATGAAAAGCAAATTATAACAGCAGCAAAGTGAATCTGATTTTAGAAAACTTCTCACTGCACGCAGAAAAACTCCACACAGAATGTGCATTAAGTAACTTGTGCTGCATATTTAAATGTTGAGAATGTGCTATGGTTGTGGATCTTCTATACTGACTTCAGGGTGTTGTCCACTTAAAAAAATGACAAATAAATGAAGTCAGGATTGGGGGTTCTCATCCTGACACACAGGAGAAGCTTTTGCTCCACTGTATTATCATTATTTATTTTAGAGTGCCGTTGATTCCAGGGTGCTGTACATTTGAGCGGGGTTACATATATAACATACGGCAAACAGATACAATGGTGACAATAAATGAGTAACTGGTATAAAGGGGGAGAGGACCCTGCTTACAAGGGCTTGTAAACTACAAGAAGGAGGTAAAATGTAATGCAAGCCTCTCCAATGTAGTGGTTTGAGAACGCAGAAGTGAAGAGGAGTGGAATTCTGGGGAGCTTTGGAGGGCTGAGGATGAGGATAGGTAGGTAAGCATCTTTTTTTTTGCCCACCCTTGCCTCATTTACTTGTAATTTTTAAGTAAACATCCTCTTTAAAAAATTTGCAACATGGACAGGGGATCTGGTGGGTGATATAGAGTGACAGGGTCCTGTACACTGTGTGCTGTACAGGGCCTTTCCTGTGGAAATTACGGTAGGTGAGTACAAAGATCAATCTTGCTTGAGAGGAAATTTTACTCATTAAATGCCTTAAGAATTGAAAATTCATGCGTACTTCTTCCTACACTGCCTGCCTCTAATATACAACACTAATTAAGCCATTAACAACATTGAGACAAGAGCATGCCAGCAGAGCCCCTCCCATCCTTTGTACCCCATCCCACAAAATGTTGCCATTGCAAAGCTATAAAATATAACCATGCATTAGGAATAGTAAATCCTCCCCTATCTTTGTCTCCTTCCAAGTGATTCAGCCCAATTATGGCATGCCCCTTTTTCCAGAACAACTCCATAAATAGGCGGTAAATGTATTAAATATATGAAGAGAGATCCAAATTAGAGAGGTATGTACAGAATCTGGGGCATTGCTATCATCTTGATTACATTTCCTCTACCAATAACACACAGAGGTAATTTGCACCAAGTGTTCACCTTAGCCGTTAGTCCAGAAAGTAAGGGAGATAAATTAAGGAGGACATGTATGATCGGAGTTTTCGCTTGTTTTCTGGCGTATAATGCGCCTCTCTGTGCCGACTCCGCTGTCGGACACACCTCCCCTATGTGTTAATGATCAGTGAAAGATTGGGATCAGCTCAAAGACTAGAGAGGTTAAAGAGCAGTCGGTACTTCTAAAACATCCATCTCTTTAATGTAAACTTCGTTAAAATTCACAGCATTCTGGTTGCGCAAACCATGCGAGACAGGAGACCATACAACTAGGGGGTAGACGGTAGATGGCTCTGACCGACGCGTTTCAGGTCACATGACCCTTACTATGTGTTAGGTGCATTAGGCGCAAGGTTTGCCACTTTTTAATATGCCTAACATGAAGGGACGTGCTGTGGGGATTCTGGGGCGGAATGCACCACATTCGAAAACACTGACGCATGTATGAATGCGGGTCGGCAAAGTAAGGTGCATTAAAACTCCGACCGGCAGACCTATTTCAATGTGGTGTCAATGAGGCATCAAAGTTTGCCCCGCGTTTATGAGCGCACTTTGGCGCTGAAATACATCAGGCGCAGTTTTCACGGAAAAAAACGTGAAAACAGGCGCTTCGACGCGCCGATCTTCATACATGTTCCCCTAATGGTCAAAAAGTCCTGAGGGTGGGAACTAATTACAATTTCCAATCTTTATGAGAGGATACTATTTGGGTTTGAGAAGCAAATAGACTCGTCAAAGTTAATTTTAAGCCCAAACCACCTGCCAAAATCATGATGGGAGTCAGGGAGGATACAACATTTCCTAAAAATAGCAACATGTCATCTGCATAAAGGGAGTCATGCTCCTCCATAGCACCTTACAGAAATCCCCTAATATCTATGTAATTCCATAACACACAAGCCAATGGCTCAATAGCTAGTGCAAACAAGAGAGGTGACAGTGGATGTCACATCTGCTCAACATACAATTACTCAGGTCCATAGTCCAAACGCACCGGTAGAGGAGAATGGTCAGAGATGATTCTAATCTTATATATGACTGATTTTACATATCAAAGTATCACATCAGAGGCCACAGCAAGGTCTATTCTAGAAAGGGAGTGATGTATAGTGGAATAAAATGAGTATTGTTTAGCTGTGGGATGTGGCATCATTCATACATCTCACAAAGCAATCTCATCCAAAAGCTGTGAAACAGCAGTGAGATGAGACTGGGGATTAATAACACTTGTGGGGAATTTATCCCAGTAGGGGTGTAAGTAGTCAATGAAATCTCAGAAAACCTATACAGGAACACCCAGGAATGCCTCCAGGAAGGCCACAATCTTTTTCAGTATTTCACTAAAATATTAAGGGGGAATATAAACTGCCACAATTAGAGTTTGCAATGAAGATATGAATATCTTCCTTCCAAGCCAATTTTTGAATTAATATACCGTAATTATGATACTTACTCCCCTAACATGTGTAGGAAAGACAGAATGATAGGACACCTCTACCCAGGGACGCTGTATCAGGAGTGTATTCTCCTTTATGAGATGCATATCAGACACACACCATTGCCTGGTGAAAATGTTGCAACTAAGAATTGACCGCATACTTCTTGGATACACCAACCCCTTACATTCCACATTATTACATTAACACAGTTCGCCATGACACCTTAATACTAGAATCTCTCCAAAATGGGTAAAGCCTAACATGCAGTAAGCATTATAGCCAGTTAATGACTGGTCAGTAGGTCCTGTTCCCCTTAAGTTCCCATCCTCAAAATAAATATTTAATCAAAGAACATGTAACGTCCCTTCTTCCTGAAACATTTCTCTTAAACACCGTAAGGGAACAACAACATGAGTTAATAGATCACCAGTTCAAAAGCAAAAACAACACTCCCAGTAACTTAAATGTCAGCATATTATGGATGAACACAATTTCTGACCAAAAAGCCAACACTAAATAGAGGCACTAAAGGTTCAATACAATATGGCAGTAGACGGTGGTATAACAATACTCATCCAGATGACTCGGTGAACTTGAGGATACCTTCATTAGAGTCAAGACAGGCTAGGGAGTCTTTAGGGTTGTCAAACATGTGAGTTGATCTCAATGCAGCTAACCTCAGCTTGGCAGGGTACATCTTTGAATATGGTACTAATAGGTTCCTATGATGGTGTTTAATGTCCTTGAACGGAGTGTGCTGCTTCTGAACTTCCGTGGAAATATCTGGATAAACAGAGACACGTTGCATCCCTGTCTCTAAAGTGCAGGAGTTTAGGCAAGATAGGAAGAGGTGGGCCCCCTGGGGGTGGAGACTGAGCAGTGACTCGGTGTGCACGTTCAATAGCAAAGAAATCAGACAAAATGTTCTTTTCAAAAAACATTGAACAGTCATGCTTCCAAATATAAAATAGGGTCCCGTCCTTCTGATTTTTCTGATGCACCCACAAGCTGCAGATTGTTCTTGCTGTACCTTTTATTTAGGTAATCTACTTTAGTGTAAAGGGCAGAGACATTCTGTTTAGCCACAGTTAGATCTTTTGACATAGCGGGCACAACATCTTCTCATGTGCCAATTCTCTCCTCTGCAGCATGCACCCTGTTACTTTTCTTATGAACATCTTGCCTTAGATGCGACATATCTTCCTTTAGATCCCCATGTGAGAATTTAACATAGCAAAGCTGGTATTACACAGGGATATTACAGAAAAAGTATCCTGCATGGTAGGCTCTTGGATTCCATCAGTTTCTAAGGCAGTATGGGCATCTTATGTAGTATGAAGTAGTGGAACAGCGGTACCAGAAACGTATAAAAATCCAAAAATCCTTTATTGTAGATACATATTAAAAAGCCAGGTATCCCAACAAAGCATAGCCAAAAAAAACCACCCCGAAGGGGAGCCGACGCGTTTCAGGTGCACAAGTCACCCTTAGTCATGGCATGCATAACCCACCACAATGACCACTATAAATACTAAACGTAAATGAACTAAACCATGCTCACCTGGCTCCAGCGCCCGGCCAACCACGCCGGAAACAACCACTTCCGGTGTGCGGCCACGTACACGAAAGCCGAGGCCAAACGCCAACACGTCATACAGTGTCCCTGCGTAGCCCCGCATAGGAAGCGGAAGTGACGCGCGGGACCAAGCTGAGGGTGTACAAACATCACCACGGCACCGGAAGCCGCCGTCCCGGTGATGAAAGACATGGCCCAAACACAGACTACACAGTAGAACAGGAATCAGCCGGCACGACAGGCACATGAGAGTGGAAGAGCATGTAAAAGCAATTCAATATAAAACTAAAAAGCAAAAGTGAAAAATTAATACAATATATATCTCCAAAGGCCATTGTCAGTTATCAAATTGTAACATCTATTAAATTCGTACACAATTGCCCAAGAAATAGGAGAAAGCACAGGAAAACACGACATATGAACACGGAGGGGAAAAAAAAAAAAGGGAAAAAGGGATAAATTAATAGTGAAACATCCACTCCCTTTTGCGGTTCAGACCCATCGGAACTGCAGTGTACAATGTAATAATCCAAAATGCCTCCTTGTCATGGAGTAGATGCTCCAGATTCCCACCCCTGGCAGATTAAGTAACTCTATCAATTCCCATGATTTTTAATTTACTAAAATTACCATGGTGAACATCCCTAAAATGGTTCGACAAATGAGAACTATTCCATACAGATGTGCTTGTGATGTCATTGAGATGTTCAAGAATACGGGTTTTTAACCGTCGAGTAGTACTACCCACGTAGTGTAACTTACACTCCATACGGGTAGCCAAATATACGACATGATGTGAGTTGCAATTAATATAATTGCGACATATCTTCCTTTAGATCCCCATGTGAGAATTTAACATAGCAAAGCTGGTATTACACAGGGATATTACAGAAAAAGTATCCTGCATGGTAGACTCTTGGATTCCATCAGTTTCTAAGGCAGTATGGGCATCTTGCAGGTAATGGTGTCTGCTCTCTTTTTCCTAAGGTTGGTGAGGGTAGTATGGCTGAAGATTGCCTCTTTACAATGGTGGCCAGTGTCTCTGTCTTACCCTGCTCTGCTTCTTCTTCCATATTGTGCTGCTGCTCATGGGCTGACAGGGCAAAGTGCTCCAGCCTTGCTCCAACCTCTGTGAAATTTACTGTAGCTGCTGCGCTAGGTGGTGGCATCATGTTGGAGACCATACTGTCTTTCTCCAGTGAGTCCATTTTGTGTTGGGTCATCTCTCTGGTCTTGTAAATATTATATGCCGCCAGTCCCCTGATGCCTTCTCCTCACTGCCTGCTGTGTAAAATTGCTTTGATCAGCTGTTAGGCTGTTTTACAAGATATAGAGCTGGAGCTCAGTGCCATACCTTTGTCCTACATGCCACTTAAGCCATGCCCCCCTAATCAAATACTTCTACATAATCTTACCACATCAGTAATCTACAACAATTCCAAAAGTTCCCCCTTTAAACCTATATTTAATTTTGTGGATATATTAAAATATTTAGACAACCCTATGGCTATAAATTGGCATTTGATTAATTATGGAGTCATGCCAATATGTGAGAAAACTATTTAGGCTGATAAAATGTGAATTTTATCAGCCTATCTACCTTAATATTCTGTAAATAAATTATTTTAACATACTCCTGGCACTGTTCTCAAGCCAATATCATTCTCACTGTCAAGTGAATATCAAATACTAGGCTTAGTAACTTAGTAAGGATAGGTTCACACCAGGTTGGTCTATCTTTTTGAATGTCTGGTTTATTTTTCTACAAATCCTTTAATACGTTTTCAAATGAGCTTTCATTATGATTAAAATTGTGTGTCTACTTTTTACATGTTTCATCAGGAGCTGATTTGTTTTTCTAATCATATGTATTAGGTATTAAGTGTTATCTTAGACAAGGCAGTGTATGGATGCTGTACATTTTGTCACAGTAGTTCATACAACTTTTTATACAAACTTTTATTTGGTTTCTTTTGCTCCTATATTTAACACCAAAATATTGGCATAATTGTGGTAGATTTTTATCAGTTTTTTTCCATATTTTAAGACGCACAACCCCTGATAAGCAACACCCTTATATCAAGTGAGGCTAAAAAAAATTGATATGCATCTAGTACTAGCTCCGGGCAGTATTGGTGTACAGTCAATGGGCACACCAGTTTGTGCTGTATGTAGCAAAGTTTAACTGGGATTAGTTGACCTGGATATCACAGCTTTTGGGTTCATAGAACACAAAAAAAGTCATTGAATAATGGTAATATAGATAATATTCTGTGCCAAATCTCACAATGATTCCTCCATAGCCACATTTTAGTATGTTTTTATTTTTTTAATAGAACCATCTACTTCTCATTAATTGATGTAAAAAAATATTGCAAAGCATTGATTTACTGAAGATGGTTGTTAATGACAGGAACAAAAGTACTTATTTGTTTTGCATGTATCTATCTTGTCATAAGTTCATATGTTTTCCCAAAAATTTACAAAACAGATAAAAAGAAAAACACAATAAGTTGATTTTCTATTTTAAAACAATTTCATTGAAATTTTACCTGCACCTAGAGGTTGAAATGAGACACTTTAAGATGAAATGTGTCAGGATATACCGTAGCTTTGAAGTGTGGCATTGAACACCAAAGGCAGCTGGGAGCCCCAAACAGCATGGATACTTGGTAGCTGTAATAGTAATTTTCAATGATTAAAACAAGCTGTAATTTACTTCAGCTGTGTGATATAAATAAAGCCCAGCCTTAATTTGCTATTGCACGAAAATAAAACAATTAACCAAGAAGAGTCTAGTCTTCTATAATATATACATATATAATGTTTAGGTGCTGCATCCAAATGTTAATGGTAATTTATTGGAAAATATGAAAATATGAATACATCACACATTTAATACACAGATGTAATTTCTTTTTTGTAATTTCTTTCTTTATTTTTTATTTTATGTTTAGAGGTGCCAAACACTTCAGGTATAGCGTCCTTTAAGGTTATTTAGCTTTATCCGCTTATGAAGACATGTATGAACGGGGCTGCGCCACAAATCTGGCCTCATAAAGCTGTAGTAGACCAGTTCTATAGATGTATGAACAAGCGTACTCCAAACTTTGGTGTGATAAGTGCCTCTGTACCGCGGCAAAAACACTTTTTTGCTCACCAAAGTTTTGGGGTGTTCTGGGGCCGTGTCGCACCACATTAGTAAAAGTAGACACATTTATGAATCTTTGACGCCAAAACTTTGGCGCAGAACAGTTAGAACAGCCAGACCAAGTCAAAAGTGGACTGTCTGAGCCTGAGTTGTCATATTGGCCGGTCAGTACATATACAAAGGCTAAAAAATACCACCACATGATCACCAAATGTCACCACTATGTAGTGACTAATGCCACCATAATATTCAGACAAATAGAAAGATAGGAACAGCACCAGCATCCACACTTGCACTCAACATGCCAAACAGATGCAACAGACTGTCCCTCTGGTGTTTCAGCCTCAACTCACCAATATAATGTCCCAAAAAATGATAGCCATGGATATCAGTATCTTCCAATAAACAGGATTTTCTTTTAATTCATCATGTGAGCAACATACAAAAAGTGCAAAGTTTCAGCCCAATTACTGTGGCCTTTGCATGCTGCTTGAAAAACACCACAATAATTGGGCTGAAAAGTTGCACTTTATGTATGCTGCTCACATAATGGAATAAAATTAAAATCCTGTCTTTTGGAAGATGCTGACGTCCATAGCTCTTATTTTTTAATACCACCAAAATGTTACGGACCACACTAGTATAACCAGACCAATAATACTAATAAAAACAATATAAAAAGACCAAATAATACCGACACATTATGACCATATGTCACCACAATAAAGAGACTCAGTTAAACCACCATAGTGTAACTGGCAATAAACCGAGACATTAAGACCACTATTACCACCACACAGTGACCATATAGTGGTGGATACCAGTATACACAGGCTCTGCAGATTGTATATTACCTCCATATGGTGACCGTATAGTGGTAGATACAAGTATACACAGACTCTGCAGACTGGATATTACCTCCATATAGGGACCATATAGTGGTAGATATCAGTGTACACAGGTGAAGTCTGGTGAGCTGTTCTCTTTCTCTTTTCTTTCTTCATTCACTCCAGACCATCATGAGGTCTTCTCCCAGCCACAACTCGTCCCTGCAGAATCTAGCACACAAACATGTTATATTTCTCACTTTCTAAGTATTATTATTAAATATATAATAATAATTTCTCTACCAATTTCCACTTTTGTACAATCTTCCCATAGCTCTCCAAATGGTAACAATGCCCCCCTTTGGTGCCCCACA
Organism: Phyllomedusa bahiana; assembly: GCA_025379985.1. Classification (NCBI taxonomy): domain Eukaryota; kingdom Metazoa; phylum Chordata; class Amphibia; order Anura; family Hylidae; genus Phyllomedusa; species Phyllomedusa bahiana. The sequence continues at coordinate 14,636 of JAODAL010037517.1, forward strand.
CAGTAATTGAACCCCAAGCATGGAAAGTGCCCAGTCAATTATAGGGCAGCACTCCCCCCCCCAAAAAAAAAAAAAAAAAAAAACAATTAGGCAAGCAGCTACAGTTGAAACCAGAAGTTTACACACACTATATAAAAAGATATATATGCAAGTTTTTCTCACTATCTGACATGAAATCAGAATAAACCTTACCCCTTTTAGGTGAATTAGTATTACCAAAATTATTTATATTTGCCAAACGTCAGAGTAATGAGAGAGAGAGAGAATTTTTAAGCCTTTTTTTACTTTCTGCAAAGTCAAAAGTTTTCATACATTTCATTAGTATTTGGTAGCATTGCCCTTAAACTGTATGACTTGGGTCAAATGTTTTGGATATCCTTCCACAAGTTTCTCACAATAGTTGGTAGGAATTTTGGTAAATTCCTACTGACAAAACTGGTGTAACTGAGCCATGTTTGTCTCATTATTATAGCATTTGGCAAATAAGGTAAGGTTTATTCTGATTTCATGTCAGATAGTGAGAAAAACATATATATGCGTCTTCTTATATAGTGTATGTAAACTTCTGGTTTCAGCTGTAGGTAAACACACCTTTTAGGTAGGTTAGACTTTAAAAATGAATCAGGTGGAAGCCTCTTCCTTTAAGTAGATAAAGTCCACTTTCAGTATAGGGTCCACTATAGTAGGTAGGTAAGTAGATAGAGCCCCCTTTGGTATTTAGGTAAGTAGCTAGAGCCCTCTCTAGTAGATAGTTAAGTAGATTAGGCACCCTCCAGCAGGTAGGTAGATAGGCCACCATCTAGTAGGTAGGTAAGTAGATAGGGCCCCTTCTAGTAGACAGGTAGGAAGATATGCAGCCCTTCTAGTAGAAAGTTAGATAGATGCCCCCCCCCTAGTAGCTAGGTAGATCGGGCCCCTTCTAGTGGGTATGCAGATAGATAGGGCCCCTTCCAGTAATCAGTAGGTAGGTAAATAGGGCCACTTCTAGAAGGAAGATAGGTAGATAGGGCTCCTTCTAGAAGGTTGGTAGGTAAATTGTGCCCCTTATAGTAGGTAGGTAGATAGGGCCCTTCCAGTAATTATGTTGGTAGAAAGGGAGCTTCTAGTAGACAGGCAGGTATAACTAGCCCATCCTAGTTGGTAGAGAGGTAGATAAGGCCCCTTCTAGAAGGTAGACAGGTAGATAGGGCCCCTTCTGGTAGATAAGCGGGTAGATAGGGTCTCTTATGGTAGGTAGGGAGGTAGATTGGGCTTCTTATGCTAGGTAGGGAGGTAGATTGGGCCCCTTATCGTAGGTAGGGAGGTAGATTGGGCCCCTTCTAGTAGGTAGGGAGGTAGATTAGGCCCCTTCTAGTAGGTAGGAAGGTATGGACTTCCCCCAGTAGGTAGGCAGGTATTTTGCCCCCCTATTAAAAAAATAAAAAAAAATAAAACTCACCTCGGCTCTCCCCTGTTCCCCTGCCAAACACCTGTCACCTGTATCCGGTATGGGCAGCATGACATCATCACACCAGCCACTCCAGGATACCAGTTATGACCTACTAAGCCCCAAGACTAGGTTTAGGACCTAGTACAGGCAGCGGCACGACAACATTATAAAATTGTTCCACTGTCTTCAATAGACGTGGCCGGTATCAGTGTATCCAGGCCACTTTGCCTCAACCACTGCCTGCATTGTGCAGGCCGCGACTGATCATGGCCTCGTTGGGTCATATGCAGTTGTGTGGCGAGGGGGTTCCATAGGCTTCCCTGGCTCAGGGGCTCGGTCACAAGTGCGACCCTTGTAGCTACACCATTGTTAGGCCCCTAAGTCAAGCCCAAGTCTTCCTGCATTTCTAAGTTGTTAACATTTCTAAGTTGTTTCCAAATTCAGATTGCTATTTGTGTTCTTAAACAAAGTAGTTCCTAAAACAGCTACAGAGATTGTACAATATCTGAGGAACCAACTTTAGTATATTTTCTTGCCTAATCTCCAGACTGTTCCATCTTAGAAAAATCTGTTTTTGAAAACTTGGGAAAAAAGTTATATACTTTCTGATGTATGCAGTATGCTTCATTTTCCTATTATCTGTCTTAGCATGTCTTTACTAAATAAATTGGACGTTTTTATTGAGCCTCTAGAAAAATTCACACATAGAAATTCTAACTTAATAAGTAGACATCTTACAAGATATAATATTATGTGATAATTAAAAGTAAGTTACGAAATTTGAGAAAAGAATGAATTTTCTATTGTTAATATTCCAAACTGACTTAGTAACACAGCGGTTTACAGTGAAACTCTCTTAATGGCAGGACCACCTCTGCCCTTCTGTTCTTAATTTAAAACAGAAGGTGCAAAACAGAAAAAAAGAAAATTTTTGTACAGTGACAAAACTTAAAACAGCAGTTTTCATCTATCATCTAATAACACATCTATTTTCTAGGGTACTGACATTTCCACCTTATTGGAAGCATTAATTTCTGGCCATTCAAATAAATGACCATTTATGTCATACATTGACTTGATGGGTCCACCAAAGAAGTTGCAGTTCTTACAGAGTAGCTTTCTGTTATGGCACATAGTGGGGGTAATGAGCTGTGGTTCCCTTCTGTTAATGCTATATTCCTTAATAAGGCATACTCTGTGGACTTGTCATGAGAAAATTCCTTTTTAATTAGCAAATGTAGCTTGTCTTTATTTTCTAAATTAAATATATAGTAGTTTTAAATTCACTCCTACTCTCATAAATGGAAACATGTTACTATTACAGCAACAAGAACAGTAAGTCATGGAATACAGTTTTGTATAGCAATAAAAGAATGAAAAAAAAAAAAAAACATAAGTGGGAAACTGAAAAGTAACATAATTAGTGTTGAGCGATTATTATCGACAAAGTTGAAATCGGCATGGTTTTTATGTTGATCAGATTTTTTAGATCACGCGATAATTTAGGTTAAAATCTGTGCATAATCTATTAATATCGCGCCATTTTCGGCGCTTCCTGTCATTTTTGCTGGCCAGCAAAAACAAACTTTTAAAATAGAGAAGGGGGACTGTGTGTGGGACGTCATGACTGGGGGTGTTATGGTTTTTCGATTGGCTGGAAAAATTTACATGACCCCCGTTTACATAAAAACAGCCCTTCCTGTTTATTTATCATGTGTGTCGTATCCCCCAAAGGGGGTAGGACAAAGCGCTCTGCCTCTGTGCAAACAGCTTTAGGAAATTATTTTATTTGTTCACAGGGGGACAGCTAACTTTTTGCTGTGAACCTTAGAAAAATTAGGTTTGATCAAGAATTTTCAGGGTTTTTGGAGTTAGGTGAGGAAATTTTTTAAAGGGGCATTTTACCGCTGTAAAGTCCCCCGGGGGTTGGGGGGAGGGGGGGGGTGGCTGGGCAACACAGACAAACTCTTTTTAAAAAATCTGGATATTTTGCACCCAACTTAGTTGGGGACATTGCCCTTGCAAAAGCTTTATTTTTTAACAGTTTTCTGTTGAAATATTAAATTGGGGTGTTTAGCAGCCTGAACTTTTATTAGGTTTTAATTTTTTAGTAACCCCAGGTCTATTTTTTAGGTGCCCAAAAATCCCCTTTTTTTTTATCCGGGATACAATTTTAGATACGTGTTTTTTTTCATTTGGGCCCCAGGCCAGCTTTTTTGAAAGGTTTCCTTTCACTTAAAATTTGAATCCAGCAATTTGTAGTCACCACAGGTGTATTGTAATTTCCAAAAAAAACTTTTTTTATCCTTTTACATTTTCAGATACGTGGGTTTTTTTTTTTTTGGTCCCGTTCCCAAGGGTTTGTTGAATTGGAAAGGGACCCTTTCAGTTAAATTTGAATCCGCAATTTTGTAAATCACCACAGGTGTATTGATAGGTGCCAAAAAATTTCATTTTATTATCCCCTATACAAATTTTAATACGTGTTTTTTTTATTTGGCGCAGGCCCCCGTTTTGTTCATAGAGCCCCCTTGCAGTTAAATTTTTAAAAACAGCAAAATTGTAGGGCAAACCCCAGGGGTATTGATAGGGGGCCAAAAAATACCTTTTTTTATCCTTTTACATTTCAGATACGTGTTTTTTTTTCACTTTTGGTCAAATCAAGTTTTTTTGATAGAGGTTTCCCTTTCACTTAAAAATTTTAACCAGCAATTTTGCATTCCCCCACAGGTGTATTTTATAGGTGCCCCAAAAAAACCCTTTAATTTTTTCCCTATACATTTCAGATACGTGTTTTTTTTCACTTTGGCGCAAAGGGGGGCTTTGTTCAAAGAGCCACCTTCAGTTTTAAATTTTAACCGCAATTTTTTTAGTCACCACAGGTGGGATTGATAGTGCCAAAAAAAACCTTTTTTTATCCGGGAAACATTTCAGTTTGGTGTTTTTTTTTACTTTGGAAGCCCGCTTTGTTCATAGAGCAAACCCTTGGGAGTTAAATTTGGAAACCAGCAATTTTTTTGTCCCACAGGTTTTATTGATAGGTGCAAAAAAAACCATTTATTATCCGTATAAAATTCATATAGGTTTTTTTTTCAAATTTTGGTTTAGTCGACTTTGTTTTATAGAGGTACCATGCACTTAAATTTTAAACCAGCAATTTTGTAGTAACCAAAGGTTTATTGATAGGTGCCAAAAATACATTTTTTTATCCGATACATTTTAGATAGTGTTTTTTTTTACTTTGGGGCAGGCCTGCTTTTTTTCTAGAGCCACCCTTGGGAGTTAAATTTGAATCCAGCAAATTTTTTAGTCCCCCACAGTGTATTGATTTTGTGCCAAAAAAAACCTTTTTTTATCCGTTTTTACATTTTAATAGGTGTTTTTTTTTTTCTTTGGCGCCCGCCCCAGCTTTTTTTCATAGGCCACCTTGCAGTTTAAAATTTTTAAAACCCGCAATTTTTTTATCACTTTCAAAGGGGTATTGATAGGTGCAAAAATACCATTTATTACCGCATAAATTTCAGATAGGTGTTTTTTTTTTAAATTTTGGTCATTTAAGCTTTTTTGATAGGAGGTACCCCCTTGCAACCTTTTAAAATTTTAATTCAGCAATTTTGTAGTCACCACAGGTGTATTGAAAAGGTTTCCCAAAAAAAACCTTTTTAAATTTTGGTAAAAAATTTCGAACGTGTTTTTTTTCACTTTTTGGGGCGGCCAGCTTAATTTTTATAAGCCCCCTTGGGAGTTTAAATTTTTTAATTTCCCGCAATTTTTTTCAAATCACCCAGGTGTATTGATAAAGGGGCCAAAATACCCTTTATTATCCGTATACATTTTAGAACGTTTTTTTTTCACTTTGGCGCAGGCCCCGCTTTGTTCAAAAAAGCCACCTTGGGAGTTAAAAATGAATCCAGGGAAATTTTTTTTTGTCACCACAGGGGTATTGAAGGTGGGCCCAAAAATACCGTTTATTATCCCTAAAATTTCAGATAGGTGTTTTTTTCACTTTTGGTCATTTAGCTTTGTTTATAGAGGTTTTCCCTTTCAAATTAAATTTGAATCCAGCAATTTTGTATTTACCACAGGTGTAATGTTTGGTTTCCAAAAAAAACCTTTTATTATCCCTATAATTTTAGAAACGGGTTTTTTTTCACTTTTGGTCAGTCAAGGGTTTTTTTTTGGGTAGAGGGGACCTTTTTCACTCAAATTTTTAAACCCGCAAATTTTGTAGTCACCACAGGGGTATTGATAGGGGCCAAAAAACCCTTTTTTTATCCGTATACTTTCAGATTTGGTGGTTTTTTTTTCCCCTTTTGATCAAATCAAACTTTGTTGATTTGAGGTCCTTGACTTTAAATTTTAATCCCCCAATTTTTTTTAGTCACCCCCAGGTGTATTGAAAAAGGTTTCCAAAAAACCGTTTATTATCCGATAAATTTCAGATAAAAGTTTTTTTTCCCCTTTTGGGGCAGGCCCCGCTTTGTTCATAGAGCCACCTTTCAGTTAAAAAATTTTTTCCAGGGAATTTTTTAGTCACCACAGGTGTTTTTGATAGGTGCCCTTTAAAAAAACCCTTTAAATTTTCCGTATACATTTCCCCGAAAAGTTTTTTTTCACTTTGCCCCAAGCCAGCTTTTTTTCAAAGGGGCCACCTTTCAGTTAAATTTGAATCCAGCAAATTTTTAGTCAAAACCCAAATTTTATTGATAGGTGCCAAAAAAACCTTTTATAATCCCTATACATATTCCCCAAAAGGTGTTTTCCCCTTTCCCTTTTGGTTTAATCAAGCTTTGTTGATAGGGGGAAAACCTTTTCACTTTAATTTGAATCCCGCCCAAATTTTTTTAGTCACCACAGGGTATTGATAGGTCCAAAAATACCGTTTATTAAACCGTATTCATTTCAGATACGTGTTTTTTTTTTCTTTGGCCCCAGGCCACTTTGTTCAAGAGCCACCTTTCAAATTAAATTGAATCCGCTATTTTTTAGTCAAACCCCAGGTGTATTGATAGGTGCCAAAAAAGTTTTTTATCCGTTTTAAAATTTTAGATACTGGTTTTTTTTTACTTTGGCGAGGCCAGCTTTTTCATTAAAAGCCACCCTTTCAGTTAAAATTTTTAATCCAGCAATTTTTTTAGTCACCACAGGTGTTTTTGATAGGTGCCAAAAAAAAACCTTTTTTTTTTTTATACATTCATAAAAATGTTTTTTTCACTTTTTGGGCAGTCAAGCTTTTTTGATAGAGGGGACCTTTCAGTTAAAATTTTTAATTTCCCGCAATTTTGTAGTCACCCCCCAGGTGTATTGATAGGGGGCCCCAAAAAAACCGTTTATTATCCTTTTAAAATTTCAGAATTTCGTGTTTTTTTTTACTTTGGGGCAGGGCCAGCTTTGTTCATAGAGGGCCCCCTTGCAGTTTAAAAATTTAATCCCGCAATTTTGTATTTTCCACAGGTGTTTGAAAAGGTGCCAAAAAAAAAGCCGTTTATTATACCTATAAATTTAAAATAGGTGTTTTTTTTTTTTTAAATTTTGATCATTTTAAACTTTTTAATTTGAGGTACCTTGCACTTAAATTTGAATCCAGCAAAAATTTTTTATCACCCCAGGTGTATTGATAGGTGCCCAAAAAAACCGTTTATTTTTCCGCCCAAAATTTCGAAAGTTTTTTTTTTCAAAATTTGGGGCAAAGGGGGAAACTTTGTTGATAGAGGTACCTTGCACTTTTAAATTTTTAATACAAACAATTTTTTTTTGATTTGAGGGGTTTGGGGAATACTGTGATTTGTCGTCTTTTTAAAAAAGAGACTTTTTCCCAAAATTTTTCCATACCTTTTTAAAATTTTTTTTTTCTGAACAGGAAACGAAATTAAGGGGGGGTAAACGAGCAAAAGGGGGGGGGTAGGACAAAGAAGGTAAAGGTACCCAGAAGGGGAAAGGGGCTCCTTTCCCGTGCTGGGGGACAACACGCAAGCCCCCGGGGTGGGCGGTATGCAGGACCCTCCGGGGTTTCACGCTGGGTCAGGGCCCTGTGAATCCATAACGAAAAGCGTCGCCAATCTGTTTTCAGTGGTTTTAAAGCAAAACCCGCATCCAGCAGTTTACCTCCTCGTCCTCCCCAAATCACGGGCCAAAAAATGGCGTCATCGCTCCGTTTTTTTTTTTCCCAAAATGAAGGAAGGGACCCCCCCAAAGTCAACTCGTGTACCCACCACTGTGGATTAAAACCATTTCTGAAGACCCCCTTTTAGGGGACAAAATGCGGTTGGGGGGTCAAAGGCCCTGTTAAAAGGGCAAGAGGCCAAAGGGGGATGATTTGTCTGCTTGACGCCCAGTTACTCATGCCATCGAGGGGAAAAAAGGGAACCCGGGTCAAACGGCAAAAACCCCGGGCGGGTCGGCAACCCCTTGCAGTCCCTCTTGTTGTACCCCGCAGCTCCGGGATGAAAAATTCAGGACGACAAAGTCACCTGTTTTGTGATGAGAGGGACACATTGCGGACCCAACGTGGTCTTTTCGCAGAATTTGCTTGCGGGGCGCTTCATCACTGGACGAGAAGGAAGACGATGGGGGTATTGTCAATACAGTCCCCCTCAAAAAGGGAGAGAGCGTTCGCAGAATGGCTGTTATGATTCCCCACCCAAAGGTCAGCAAACCCCGCTCCTCCTTTTCCCCGTAAAAAAAAGGTCCAGGACCTTCAAGCCTGGGCCTTTTTTTTGAGAAAGCCTGATTCACCCAGCGATGTATATCCCGCCTATGCGGAAAACGCAAAGTAAGGCAGAACCTTAGGTGTTAAACCACCACTAACTGTCTAGTCCATGCAGCGAATGCATGAGTTAAATGGGGGAAAACATTTTGGCCAAAAAAACCAGCCCACACCAGGCCCCCAACCACTGTCACACCCTCTGTCTCCACCCCCTCCTCCCCCCCATCAAGCGTTCCTTAGCGCCCATGTTTTCCTAGATTGATCAGGGACACCCCGTTTCACCTCCCCCGTCGCCCGGTCCCCACCAGCACCACCGACCCATCCTACCCCTTCCCTTCCCCCAAATTTTGACACCCACCCCGTACTGGGGCCCATCTAGCACCAGCCTTCTGTCTTCCAATTTTGGGAGCAGAAGAAACACTTTAACCCAAACCACCCCAAAGCCAAAAGTCTGAAGTCGGCATTCCCGGTTTTTTGGCCTTGGAAATGTTGCCTTTTCCCCGTCTGGGGGACACGAGGGGTTTTTCCGCCACTCATGGCCCTTGCCTTCCCCAATACCAATCCCTGCCCGGGCCACCCACGTGCCCATCTAAAATTTCAACGCGTTGTCTGTTTGTCCCCGGGAAAAAAAGTCCATCTGACCACCGACACAGGGACTGTAAGACGGACAATCCGCTATATCTCTTCAGTCACGGGTGAGCTGGGTGGTGTCCTGGGGGGGTGACGGTGGCTCTCAGGCTCGGCGCACGCTCTTCAAACCCCAGGGAGGTGCAGGGCTCTTTCCCCAAGGCCTCTGTGGCATCACGTGCCCCAAAAACCGGGCCCGTGTTGAAATTAATCTTCTTGGGGCCCTCCACACCGGGCAGGGGCTTGGGGGGTCTCCGCAACGAGACCCCAGCGCTGTCGGGGACAAAAATCTTTTGCCAGGGAAGGGGGTGTGCGATAACGGGCAAAATTGCTGGCCGCCTTAAGATTGGGTAGGGGTTGGGGGCACATCCCTTCCGGGACATGCATGAACCCTTTTGTCCAGAAATTTCTAAAGAGCTACCCGGTCTGGACGCCTGCGAGGGAGGTTTAAGGTCTGAGTTTGCCCCTTCCGCCCTTCGGCTACCCCCTTCTTCCCCCCAATTTGGGTGCGGTTTTCAGCGTCAAAATTTGGCCTCCCCGTCAACCGTCTTAAATTTTTGACGGGGGGCAACACCTGGAATTCCAACCCCCCCATGCTCCAGCCCAAATTTTGGCAGCAGCGCAATGCCATTAAAGCAGTACGGGAAATGACCATGGCCGCAAGCAGCGGGTTTCGGAACCCCGGGGGGGGTTGACCCCCCAAGTGGAGGGGAGGGGAAAAAACCTGCACCCTCCCTTTCCCGTTTTGAAAAAGCCACCAAAAAAGGGTTTAGTGCCCACAATGCCCCTTGTTCCTGAGCATTGTTGTGATCTTAAATTCTGGGAAACGTCGTTAAAACCTTCTGAAACAACAGGGGCCCGCCAGGGGGAGGGAGGAGACGGACCAAGGATACGGACACGGGGCCTTTTTTTCTCCGTCGAATCCACCCAAAGGCCCCCAAAAGTTTCCCCCCAATTTTTTTGGGCTTCATTAGGCATTTGGTTTGGGGTCCCAGGCTAGTGCAAAGGGGGGCGCATCAGGCCTCAAGGGTGCATCATCTTTCCCGGGAAGTCGGGCTGTGTTTTAAGCTTTTTGCCGGCGGGGAAACAGGGGGGGGAGGTTTTCCTAAAACCGTCCCTTACCCCGTTTCCCTTTCCCTTTGGGAAAAAGGGGTTTTTGGGTTGAATTTTTAGGGGGGGAGGAGGGAAAATGAGGGAAATCAGTTTGCCCAGTTTTCCCCCGACCCAGAGGTTTGGGGGAAAACAAGGCTCCATTTTCAAAAATTTGTGCTTTGGGTGCTCCATTTCTCCCAAAATTTATTTCCCCGCTTTAACCCTCAAAATGAAAACAGTTACTGGGGGGTGGCCCCCCCTCCGGATCCCCGGTACAAAACAAAAAATAAGACTTTCCTTTCCCCCCCACCCCAAATTTGAGATTTAAAAAGCAGGGAAAAGGAGGGCCTTTCTGGGTTGATCAACTGGGGAAAATCGTTGCGTTGCTTTTACGTTCCTCAAAAAAGCACGGTGGAAAAACACAGCACTTTAAAAGCAGTTTGAGTGCCAAATAGGCCCGTTAAACGGCAGCCGCAGCAGCAGGCAAAGGTGGCAGAAACCTAATTTGGGTTTTACCCTGGCAATCTTTAATTTAACCCCTTCACCAACGCATGCAAGCGGGCCACATCCAACAAAAACCTAGAAACCCGTTAAGATCATGGTCATTTACTATCTGCCTCCTCAACAAAAAGTTGTTTTTTTTAAAGTGGGCCCGTCCCAATATACTTCAGGTTATCCAAAATGGACGAATTGGACCCGAGCTCAAGCTCGCCACGCCATATGAGGTGTTTGTCCTGCCCAGCACCATCGTCATAGTAGCTTTAAGCGGACCTTCAGCACAGCTGAGGAGTCATTGACAGACAAACGCATCCGCCTTACCAAAGATAATGAGATTCGATTTGACTTTCATCAAGTGAAGAATCAGAGCAAGGATCTCTGATGATGTTTATTGGTCCCGAATTGGCCGATGGTCCACCGATATTTTGCCGTCTAGCTTCACATTTCTCTCAAACAGAAATGTTCCCTTCTTGAAAAAACTTTTTTTTATTGAAATAACTCATGTTACTTACTGTCAAATTTATTTGCATCAGTTCCCAGACAGTGTAATTTTTGCACTGGTGTTTGCTGTGAGAAGACAGTAAAAATACAGCAAGGATCTCATGACAACACCGTATTCAAATTCCCTCACTTTATCTTTAGAAGTTTTCGCAATTTTCAATTAGTTTTTAGGTATCATGTTGCTGTGAGATACATCTATAAGTCATGTGTCCTTTGGAACATAAATGTGCTTCTAAGAGGCATTTCTCCATCACAATTTTTAATAGTGCTGAGAGAGTTCATATTTAAAATTTTTATTGGGTTAACATATGGCTGTGAGAGCTACGTGCTAGATCGATCCCATGTGCCTTGTGGAACACAGAAATGTGTCTTAGCTAAGTGAGCCAGTTCTCCCTCACAATTTTTTCTAGAACAGTGCTGAGGCAGTTCCATTGTTATTATAATTCATTTTGGGTCAGGCTGATATTGCACAAATGCCACAGCAACTACTAACAGGTCCTATTATATATAAAATGTTGTTTCTCGAAACGAGTACGATAGATGAGCGTGTCTTCACAACTTGTTCATACAAGTGAGATCCAAGGGTCGATGTTTTTATGAATTTGATTTGGTAGTCATAATTTTGACTGTGAAACATGCAGCAAATACGTGCAGTCCCTATAAATAAAAAAAGTGGTTGTTTCTACCAGACAATTGTTCTGTCACACATTGGAGCCAAAGTTGGTGCTACATGGTCATGTTATTTTGAGTGGCGCGAATGTTGGAGTAGGGCAAGTCTTTTGCTGTGAAAATCGCAGACTAGGCAGCTCGCAGTCCTGGAGTTTTGTAAAAAATGTGGTCTTCTAACAGACAGTTTGTTCTTCACAATATGTCCACAGTGGCTCATGGGTCATGTTTTTGAATTGTTGTGAGGGCGATTTATGCTGTGAAATGGCAGCTATACTACAGTCCTACTTGTAGAAAAAATGTGTGTTTCTAACGAGACATTGTTCTTCACAATTGGCGAAGAGTGGCTCAAGTGTGATGGTGCTTGTCAAAAACAGAATAGGTATGACACTGTAATGGACAAATATTTGCAAAATGACTATGTTTTTAGCAATAACTTTTAACATAGCTTACAATCCCAGATTGAAGACATAACCATTTTAAATTACAATTAAACCAAGAGAAACAAAAGACTATGGTGTGGATTCATCCTATTTTTAAAAACTTGTTTGTCTCTAGAATTAAACTACTAAAAAACTTCATGTGCAAAATATATGGTAAAAAAATTCCTCTAGAAATTGTACAAGGGAGGTAACAGGAATGACTGACCAGAATGTAGGTTATTCCAAGGACATTGAGTATGGAAAGCATCACGGTACAGAGAACAAAGAATCAGAGACAATTTCCTCCACAGTTGAGAGTATAATGAGAAAAATGAATGCCAAGAAAAAGGGCACTGGGTGGAAACAGGAGCGTTAACTCCACCAGTATTTCCAAGTGAAGCTTCAATTGTGTCCGCAACTCATACGGAGGGGCATGCGCAACCCATGTCTTTGACTTTGTACTAAGAAGGAAGCGTGGAGAGTCTTACCTTCATCACTTCTCTTCCGCAGCTCTGCTTCAGCACGTACTGTTTTCGTTGCGAGCGCATCATAAGGGCATGTTTACCTGTTAATAGATGACGGGGACGCCAGCCCTGGGCTCTCACCGCACCCACTGTTAATCCGTCCCTGCAGTCTGAGAACCTGCTTTTTAATAGATGACAGACGCTAGCCGTGGGCTCTCATCGATCATCCACTATGTAAGTCTGGCTCCTGGCAGCTGGACCTCCGATGTTAACAGATTGGCTTGCAGCACTGGCTCTCTCCATTAGGGGCAATCAGGAGAGCTTCAAATTTCTCTAAAAAAATCCTGATTGTTGAAAAATTGATTTCTGTGAGGTTTAATCAGTTTGGTCAAAAAGGGGCTCTGAGGGGCTTGGACCACAAATTGCACCATTTGTGAGGCTTAAAATGTTCTTGGGCTGGAGTCCACTGATGGGTTCGCATCATTTAGATCTCCAGGGAGTCTGTCCCCTATCACTGTAAGAAGATTATGAGGAGGATAAAATGAAAAAAGCCATTTGAATTGATTGGCTAGAATCACTCTCAGAAGCCAGGATGGCAAATGGTCTTCTCAAGCTAAGTAAGTTGTTTTTATGGGGATGATTTAGGAACAGTTTTTAATTACGTTTATGGGGTGTGCGGACGAATAACACATCTACACGTGTAAAAATACCTTTTAAAAACTGCGGGGGAGTGGAAGTATGTTGTATGTTAACACACGTGGAAAAAAAAACAAAAGATGAGATAATAATGTAAAACTAATAGAATAAAACTGTCCCTATAATAAAATCAGTAAACAAATGTACAAGTTACCAAAAAAGATATACTAAATGAAGACACTGTACAAAAGTAGCATAGTGCACACTTTGGTGATCTGGTGGGTCAAACAGGTATAGGTGTATACATCGGCTGTGGTACAGGACAGGTATAGGTCACTGTCCAGTTCAACTAAAATGGTGGTTCAAAGACTCCAATTTCGCCGGCACTCTTTAAACTGGGGTCATGCAGTTTTTGGGGCACATCTGCTGTGCCCAGACAGGATAGTCAATGTCCAGTTCAACTAAAATTGAGGTTCCAAAACTCCTTTCCCAGCACCTTTTTAATCTGGGTCAGACAGGTATTAATGGTCATCACTGTGGTCACAAACAGTATAGTCAAAGTCCAGTTTCAACTAAAATGGTGGTTCAAAGGATTCCCTTTTCGGCACTTTTAATCTGGTGGGTCAGACAGGTTTAATGGTCATACTACTGCGTTCAGGCCATGGCAAGTCCATGTCCAGTTCAACTAAAAATGTGTGGATTAAAGACATCTTTATTTCAGGCCCTTTTGTTAATCTGGGGTCAGATAGGTTTAAGGTGTCTGTCCCTGCTTCCAGGACAGTGATAGTCAATTGTCCCAGGTCCCATAGTAAAATGATGTTCAAATCATACTAACCTTCTGGCACTTTTATTAATTCTTGTGGGTATAGCAGGTTTTTTAAGGGGTCCAAGGGCTGTGGTGCAAGACAGGGATAGTGAAATGGTGTGTGACTTTTTTTCTGGTGGCTTTTATAAACCTAAGTGTGTTGACCTAAGATGTAGCACATATCCCTTTGGACTATTTGTGTATGTTAATTCCATGCTTTTCCAGCCACTGTTTGTGTGTAAATAATGAAGGTGATGTTCCTCTCCCATAGACTTTAATGGTCATCGGTCGATAATCTGATTACGACTACGTGATATTGTCTTGATAATTGAGCCCGATAATCGACTATCGAACCCGATGGGAACAAAGTCAATGTAATCGCTCATCACTAAACATAACTGTATTTGTCACACATTTGAGCCTCAATAAGGGGATCCTGGAAGTCTGCTTTCATGAAATGGGGTGCAACATTGTTATATTATCCACAAGCTTCCATGTCTATCTTCCCAAATACCCCCAGCAGCAAGTTAATAAAACTAAAGTTGGCCTGCACCTCCATTTGCAATTTGTATAGAAACCGACAAGCTCTGTTGTGGCTGCAAAAAGGATATTCTCATATACTAAGTATCCTCAGCAGCAAGTTATGGAAGTTTGAAATGTGATAATTGATCCTACATTGTAGAACATTTTAGAATTTTCAAAAAGGATGTACAGATACAGCAAAAATAAACATGACAGATATCTCAACATGTTATCATTGCACAGAATGTGATCTCAACTTTTTCAATGCTTTTCCACGGCCTTGATTTACTGAGAGCAGATAACATGGAAATCTGTAATATCAAGGTCAAGATTTACTCTGCTTCATCCGTATGCACAACTTTTATGAATATTTAATATCAGAAGTTAATGTACATTGCCAACAAGAAAAAATACAGTTATCAGCTGTGCATTGATATTGCCATAGGGATAGGAAAATAGGCAATTTCCAGACTATCAACAGACAGTTGGGTTGCCTACACACCCGTGCATGATATAAACTTCATATGATATAAAACACTTCATATATTTCTTTCAGCAAAGACATCCAAAACAAGCCATTAGAGAAAATGTGGTATACTTTTTAAAGTTGATTTTGTATCTTCATAGCCACAGTCTTTTTTCATATGCGTTAGTAAGGAGCAGCTTGGACAACCGACCGTGCACACCAGTGTAACATTTATAGGGAAAACACACCGTTTGTCAAGCATGTGTGCCGTTATTGTTCACCTTCTTTAAACCTGCCTTGTAGTATGTTATTTAAATGCATTATTAGAAAAACACCTTAAAATTAAGGTCTTCATTAAGTCCCTTTGGACTCTTATACTCAAGTGTCACTATCCAGTAAGCAAGAAAAAGTGATATGTTGCATGTATGGTCTTTATATATAGTATAGATAATATATTATCTATATATATAATGATATATATATATATATAAATATACATATAAAGGAACATTGAATTACAAGAGAACATTGAGGAAGCTCTATTATATATAGACCATTGGTGGTTACATAGTGAAGTAACAGCGGAAGATTGATTAAGAACAATTGCCTACACACCCTACACATAAGACTGTCTTTAAAGAAGTCTTCTCACCATGTTGTATTACAGAGCTAGCTCTTCTCAGTTAATTCAGACTCACAATTTCTGGTTAGGCTGTGGGTGGTTCTATGCAGTGGGTAAAATAAGTATTTAATAATATGTCGATTTTGCATGTTTTCCCACCGACAAAAAATGGAGAGGTCTGTAATTTTTATCTTAGATACAGTTCAACTGTGAGAGATAGAATCTCAACAAAAAAAATCCAGAAAACCACATTTTATGATTTTTAAATAATTAATTTGCATTTTATTGCATAAAATAAGTATCTGATCGCCAACCAACCAGCAAGAATTCTGTCTTTTACAGACCTGTTCCTTTTTCTTTAAGAGGGCTTCCTCTCTGCACTCATTACCTGTATTGCAGCTATTTGAACTTGTTACCTGTACAAAAGACATCTGTCCACACACCAATCAACAACGCTAACCTCCCCCACCAGGGCCAAAAGACCATTTTAAAGGGAAACCCCAGGGAAAAAAATTGTGGACCTGTACAAACTGGGAGGTGCTAAAAAACAAAAAGGCAAGAAGCTTTGTGACAACTGTTGGGAAAAAATTATTAGTAAAGGGAAAAAAGCCAAGGTAACTGCCAATTTTCCCCTTGGCCTGGGTCTCAATGCAAATCTGCCTCAGGGGGTAAGGAGGGTTTCGGGAAAAGGGCAAAAATTTCTTCCAAAACTAAAATGGGAGGATTTGGTAAAATTTTAACTGAAAAAAAACGGGGGACCACAGTTTTAAAAACCCCTGCGGGGACACAAAAGGGGCCCGGGCTTGCTCACGCCAGCACATATCTAGGTTTATTTGAAGTTAGTCAGTGACTAACTGGAGGAATTGGAAGTAGGTCATATGGGAATAGGTCATATGGTTAGTTGAGACCAAAATAGAACTCCAATCGAAAATCTTTGAAGGGAACTAAAAACTAAAATTTTGGGCCCAGAAAAACCCCCGCTCAAAAAACCTAAAAGATCTTCAGAAGATTTGATAAAGGGAGGGGGGCCAAAAATTCCTTTTGGCAGTTTGGGGAAAACTTGGTCAAGTACTACAGAAAAAGTCGACCTCTGTAATTTTCAAACAAAGGGTTTTTTTACCAAATATTAAGTTTTGTTTTTTCCCATTGGGATCAAATACTTAATTTTTTATAAAAAAAATGAAAAATAATTATTTAAAAATCATACAATGTGATTTTCGGATTTTGTTTTCACTCTGTCTTTCACACTTGATGTGTGCCTATGATAAAAATATTGACTTCTCCAATCTTTGTAGGTGGGAAAACTTTTGGGGAAAACACCATTTTAAACAAATTTCTTATTTTTTTCCCCCCTGTGCAAGGGTTGACATAACAGCTCTTGATTTCTACTATGCCCCGTTAAAAGTCACAAAAAAATGAAAGTAGGGTTGAATTTGCCTTCAACGGCCCACAAAAGCTCTCAAGGTTGAAACTTACAGTAATTTTAGATAAACAAGTTCTGTGCTGGGGAAAACCCCAACAAGGGAAATAAGTCACCATTTGGGAGGGTTGGGCCCAAGAGAACAAAAGAAAGGGTGGCTAATAAAATAGGAAAGTTTGTGTTTCAAAAGCAGGGAAAATAAATCTTTTTCTTTCTTTCCCAAACAAAAGCAAAATCAAAAAAGTAATGTTTTTTGGGGCTTGATAAAACCCCCTTACAGCTCCAGAAAAATTTGAATTGGGATTTTTTGTTGTTTAATTTTCTTTCAAAATTTTTTTAAAAGCCCCAAAAGCAACAACTTTTTGGGAAAATTTTTTCTTTATTAAAAAAATTTCCCATATTTTTCGGGGTGGAGTCGTAGAAAATTGTTTACCCTAGCTATAATTTTTACATGGGATGAAAGTGGTTTTTTATTTTTTCCCCAAATCAAAATTTTGGAGATGAGGAAAGCATTCAAGTCTTCTGGGAAGGCAGAACACTCAGGCAAAACTGTATGGGATTGTTTGCAAAGCACATACAAGGCAGGCTTGTTTCATAAATATAAAGAGTAAAAAAAGGACCCACAGCAAAAATTAATTGGGGAAAATCCAAACCAAAATCAGTGGCCCCTTAGCAAAAGAGAGGGAAACCCCCTCTCACGAGTTAGAAGTCAAATTCAAAGAATTAAACTATGCTTGCATATGAGAGCTAGCAAAGGCAGCAGGATACAGGACACAGACCTAAAATCCAGTATTACATTAGAAATGGTTGAAACTAGGAGCCACAGCTTAAGGTTAAAATAAAGATTGTTTGACATGGGGCCCAAGCAAAATTTTTTCCCAAGGGTTTAATTTCGTTTTGGGATTTAATAATTGCTAATGAAAACCATGAACTATCAACTAATTAAAAACTCTTTGGCTGTTTCCCCCTTTAAAAAAGTACAAATTTTTTTTTCTTCTTTATTTTCTAAAAGCCATCCAGCAACATAAACCTGATGTAATTTTTTTTATTTGTGTATGATCCAGCTAAATTTTTCAGAAAAAGGTTTTAAAAATGATTTAGATACAGTTGGGAAAATCTTGAAAGAAATCAACCTCTTTCACCTACGTGATATTTCACATTTTACATTGTATGAATTTTAAAAATGATACTGGTTATGAAATAACAATTGTTCATGCTACCTTTTTAATATTTATTTGTGTTGCCTTTGTGATGTGGCTTCTGAGAAACTCTAGGTACTCTAATTTTTAGTACTGTGTGATCTACATACATATTGCAAAATGCATTCTTCATAGAATAACTTAAAAATTTATTCCCCTTTTTTTAAAATACATTTTAAGTCTTTTTTTTTTGTTGGGCCCCCTTTTTTTTTTTTTCATTTCTTACTTTTTTAACATTCATATCAAAATTCTATCCTAGTTTCCCTTTGTACTTATGCCACCACTTCTTGCTCATATATCTTCAGATATCCAGAGACTACCTGCTGATCTACCCTAAGGCATTATCATAGGTTGCTTTTCCATATCATTTTACATAGTCTCACTGGGATACAGTATGTAATTAACTCTTTTGACATCAAATATCTTGACACATCTTTTATGGATAACACAAAAATACTTCCCATGTAATTTGTTGAAGTGAGTCATGCAAACATAATTTTATGGGTTATGTATTGTGTTAGTGTGTTAAAAAAGGATTAAATGAATAAACAGAGTTATATCTACATACAGTATGTGTTGGCTTTTGCAAATAAGATAAAGGATAGTGCATTGATTATAAACATTTCATCTTTTAAAGAGGATTTCCAAAATACAAAAACTAAACTAAAAGTTTGGTAATTATATTCATTTTATTACAAAGATATTGTCAATTATTGTGGGCTGTTAGAGTAGCATTGGTGTAAAAGCAGCATGGAAGTAAAGTTTAATTGGTTGTCATCTTCAAAACCACTTCTGACATGCTGATCTTAAAAGTTCATTCAAAGGCCACAACCAATGTAACTGCACTTTCTAGTATAAATTTTTGCTGCTACAATTAACACATAAAACATCTACATTAGCAAATAAAACATGATTGACAAACTTTAAAATTTTAAAAAATATGGACGAATGTTTTTTCTGGAAATAATTACTCCTTTTACTGTTGAATTTGGAGTATATTGATTGGTGTTCCTATCAATTGTTTTGTATGCTCTAATGTTTTGTACAGATGTTTTATAAAAAAAAAAAATCATATAGTAGGACAGTGTAAATTCAATTCAATTTAATTGGGGCCTGAATATGGCAAAAATAAAAAGTTAGGCGTACTAACCTTTTGCCCGCTGCTGCTCTGCAGTGCCCCAGGATCAGCTTCTCTTCTCGCATTTTTGGGTTCTAGTCCTGACAACCAGAAGATACTTGCACTATATTTACTCGCAATGGAGCACAAGTATCTCCTGTGTGTCGGGACGAGAACCTAGAAGTGCAGAGCAATGGATCTTAGGGTGCTTCAATGGCAGTGGTGCATGACAGGTGGGTAAGTATAACTTTTTTCTGCAGGCCACTATATTTAGACTAAATTTTCCTCCGCTGAATAACCCCTTAAACCAGAAGAGAAGTCTATAGAAAGGCATTTTACTGTTTTTATATGAAAAGGGTTGTGTCCTGCATACTCATAAAAAGGAAGTTCTCTCATTGCTCATCCATCAGTTAATAATTTCTATTCCTGACTATATTATATGGAGAATTTACAGTAGATATGTATCTGGACATACATGCTTTGCCAATGGGAATTATTATTTTCCTTAAAAATTAAATTGCTATCTCTTTTTTTAAAGGTATATTTCCGTCTCATTAATTAGCAAGCAGACAAAGCTAAATTAACATTATTACCAAATACATTTATGGTCTGATTTTGCTTCATTTGAAAGATAGTGCGATTTTTATCTCCTGCTTGTTTTCAAAGGTTTTCCCAAGTTGCTTCCACATCTGTGCTCTATTAGCAATGGTTGTCTGAACTAGTGATGTCACTCTCTGTTGTGTCTTATCAGCAGGAGGGTAGCTTAGTGAAAAAAAAAATTACCTTTAGATTTATTAGGAGGGCTCAGTAGGTTTGTGCCCTGCTTTGAAGTCTGCAATGACAGTGTTATATTTGTATGTAAATACACAGATAATGTTTTATCTTGAGATAATGTAACATTTTCTCTCTCACTAGAAGCTTTCTCTAATGACAAATACAGATCTAATTGCTATCATTTATACCCAAAGATCCTACTTGGTCAGTGTAATTCATTTTCAAAGCTACTCCATCACAGCTAGAACTAGGAGCTAGCAGGGCTAAAATGTCAGTGAGTGCTATAGAAGCTCCTCCAACTTTCACAATAAGAGAGAGCATGAAGCCAGGTGAGAGGAGCATGTTCTGTGAAAACAGTTAGATGGGAAGCCCCTTAAAAGAGAACCTGATAGCTTTAGTGACATTTCTAGTTTATTAAATGCCTGCATTGTTTGTTGAATAATAATGCTTTATTGCCTTAGAACTTTGACTTGTGTCATTCCTTTCTTATCTCTTCTGGAAATATATAATAAATTAACAAGTGCATTTTACCATTCCCCTTCAAAACACAGTACTAGAATGTTTGTGGACATGCCGTGTGTACAAGACAAATGTAACACCCAGTTGTCAGTTTATTAATACATTTAAGTGAGTAACAACCAAAGAACAGTGTATGTGAGTTATAAGAAAAGGCATTCCATAAGTATTATAGCATTGCGAATACAGGTATTACTAAAATAGAAAGCTGACATTGCCTTCTCAGCTGTTGTAAACAGCGTTGGTGGTAGATTTCCATGTACTACACAGAAATGCTTATAGTAAAGAAACAATGTAATCCTAAATATTTCTGCTATGTTCAATACTTTTTAGTTTTAGTGTTTGACCTTCCAGGAGAAAGCACTAGTCATGTTCAATTTACTACAAGAAAAGATTTTCCTTAAAAGTTGCAAAACACTAATCTCTTTAAATATGTGTCAGACTCTTTTTCATGAAAATTCATGGGCAATGTGTGTTGCTGACTGTCTTCTGTTCAATAACCAAGAATGATTTATCTTGTGTATTTTTATAGCATCATTACAGCACTTGTTGGAAAAGCAGTCTCTTTTGTAATGAGTCAGCACTGCTTGAGATAAGCTGTTATTAGTGACAAAACATCATTGCTTTGCTTGATGGCACTGAATACTGATGATAATATAAAACTCACTATATGAGTTCTAAAATATTTATAATCTATTTCAACTACAAAAATGCCTAAGGTCACTATCATACCATCTCCTAGATATAAAACAGATAACTTTTTAAACCCAAAATAATCTAATTTAAATGTGTTTTCTGAAAAAAGAAAATGTATATATATTTGAAGGAATGTTCTGCAGTATTTGACCATAAAATATCACTTTCAAGTTTTCAGAGTTTTAAATACTAAACAAAACTTTAAGATATATTATTTTATATATTAAATTAACTTTGTAGACTATGCTTGTGATCAATACTTTCAATGTTTTTATTACACTAAGATTTAGGACACATTCACATGGAACATAAAGGCAACTGCTATGATCGTGGTAAAGGACATGGCAAATTACCCTTTTTTAGAGCAGACGTTCTGATAAACCTCATTATCGTAGGCAAATGATAAAAAACCTACTAAAAAGTGACCCAAAAATCTCAAATAGGACATAATGCATAATATTGTATATGCCCTAAACTATGCAGTTTTAGACTATGTACATGTGAGCTGTGAATTTTTCCTCCATTTCAATTTGCTGAGAAATTCACATGTCTTAAGAATGGATTTAGCTGAGAAATGTGTTTTGGATTTATCAATAATTTCACTCCGACATTATAAAGGGTAAAATCTGCAGTAAAATTGTCAAGCTGTGAGTTTGAAAATTTGTACTGCATGTAATTTTCCATTTGGTCTGCCACATATGAATAGAATTCATAAAACCTGTTCACTTGCTAAGTTCTTTAGTCTGTGGACCTCAACTTTGAGGAGGAAAAGTCTGTATCATTTCCACCATGTGTGAATTTAACCCTATGACTAGGGGTAAATAAGCTGGAACAGTGTCATTCAGCTCAGACAAAGTGTAATGACATATGATAGAAAAGGTTAGAAAAAGTTTGTTTTTTTCCCCCAAAAAGTATACTACTCTGGCTGTGAATGATATTGCAACCCACTTCTATTCAAATGAATGAGGTTGGTTTATCAGACTTTGCCCGGTGAGGGCAGATTTTAGCCGCAATTAAACAGTTTAAAGTGCGCCTAAAAATAACAATACATTCAAAAATTTGGCATCTGGTATACCTTGCATAGTAAACTTAATGCACCTAAAAAGGCGCATTGCGCAATTGCGGTACATAGCGTATCATCGGTAGTGTACGTAATGCGCCTATCAAGGCGCCTTGCCTTATGTAGGTGCACAGCGTATCATTGCTACTACATGTAATGTGCCCGGCATATAATGTGCCTAGTTTTGGTATATTACAGTTCATTTACATCGAGAATAAGGCATCAAGAGTATTTTTGGTGCAAAATAGACCAAAAAAACGGCGCTTGCATATTGGGACTAGTGTTTAGCAATTGAGTTGGCCATCGACATCGGTCGATGGTCGATAGTCGACCATCATCGACAAGATAGTCGATAGTGAGCAGTCGATTATAAAGCGATGCCCTTTAAAAGTCTAGGGGAGAGAAACAACACCTTTTTCTTACACCCAAACAGGGATGGAAAGCTGGAATTAACATCCACAACATCAATGGATACGTCCTACATCTTAGGCAACACACTTAGGTTATAAAAGCCACAGAAAAAAAAACAACACAACATTCACTATTCCTGTCCTTGCCACAGCATGACCCAAACCTGCATCCCCCAAATTAAAAAGTGCCAAAGGAGTTTTTAACCACCTTTATGTTAAATGGACATATATCCCTTCCTGGGGGCCCCGCATGAGCCCAAACCTGCATGACCCCAAATTTAAAAGTGCTGGAAAAAGGGTCTTTCAACCACCATTTTAGTTTACTGGACATTGACTTACCTGTCCTGGGCCACAGCATGAGCCCCAAACCTGCATGACCCCCCGATTAAAAAGTGCCGGAAAAAAGAGTCTTTCAACCACCATTTTTTGTTGAACTGGACATTGACTATATCTTTTCCCGTATCGCATGAATGACCATTAAACCTTTCTGACCCACAGATTCAAAAATGCCGGGAAAAGGAGTCCCTTTTAACCACCATTTTTAGTTTCACTGGACATTGGGCTATACCTGTCCTGGGCCACAGCATGAGCCCCAAACCTGCATGACCCCCAGATTCAAAAGTGCCGAAAAAGGAGTCTTTCAAAAAACCCCCATTTTTAGTTTCACTGGACAATACTGTCCCTTTCCTGGGCCACAGCTGAGCCCAAACCTGCATGACCCCCACATTTAAAAAGGCTGGAAAAAGGAGTCTTTCAACCACCCTTTTAGTTTCACTGGACATTGACTATACCTGTCCTGGGCCCACAGCATGAGCCCCAAACCTGCATGACCCAGATTAAAAAGTGCCGGAAAAAGGAGTCTTTCAACCACCATTTTAGTTTCACTGGACATTGACTATATCTGTCCTGTACCCCCAGAATGACCATTAAACCTGTCTGACCCACAGATTAAAAAGTGCCGTAAAAAGGAGTCTTTCAACCACCATTTTAGTTTCACTGGACATATACTGTCCCTGTCCTGGGTAGCGCTTGCCCTCCGTATAATGCGGGGCCAATTAAGCTTCACTTGGAAATACTGGTGTTTAACGCTCCTGTTCCACCCAGGTGCCCTTTTTCTTGGCATTTTTTTTTCTCATTTTACTCAACATGCTGGAGGAAATTGTCTCTGTACTTTGTTCTCTGTCCGTGCTTTGTTCTCCATGTCCTCTGAATAACCTACATCTGGTCAAGTTTTCCTGTACCTCCCTTGTACCTCCCTTGTACAATTCAGAGGAATTTTTTTACCAGCTATTTTGTACATTCAATTTTTTAGTAGTTTAATTGTAGAAAACACATTTTTAAAATAGGATGGAATCCCACCATGTCTTTGTTTCTCTTTTTTTAATTGTATTAAATGGGGTTGTTCAATACAGGTATTGATAGCTATGTTAAAGATCTTTCAAAACAAGTCATTTTGCAATATGTGTCCCTTAACAGTGTCTACCTATTCCTGTATCTGACAGCACCATCACCCTTGAGCCATCTTTACAATTGTGAAGAACAAATGTCTGTTAGAAACAAATTTTTTTTTAATAGGACCGTAGTAATATGCTGCATTTCAAGCAAAGCAGAACCCCAAAAATTATAAAAATGACTTCTCAGCCACTGTTAAAAATTGTGAGGGGGAAATGCCACTTAAAAGCCACATTTCTGTTCCAAAGGACCATGATTATAGCTTATCTCACAGCAATGACCCCAAAAAATTATAAATATGACTTCTCACCACTATTAAAAATTGTGAGGAGAAATGCCACTTAAAAGCCACATTTCTGTTCCAAAGTGACCATAATTATAGCGTATCTCACAGGCAACCCTGACCTCAAAACCATTGACAATGCGAAAACTTCTAAAGATAAAGTGAGTAAATGGAATAAGGTGTTGTCATGAAACCTTGCTGTTTTTTTACAGTCTCCTCACAGCAAAACCAGCAAAATGAACTGTTGGGAAAAGAGAATAAAAATTACAGTAAGAAATGATCATTTTAAAAAACATTTTTCAAGGGGGACCATTTCTGTTTGAAGAGGAATTGAAGTAGACCGGCAACTATCGGTGACCTCGGCAATTGGGGCCAAACAACATCATCAGAGATCCATGCCTGATTCATCTTGATGAAAGTCAAACGATCCACATTATCTGTTTGGGAAAACCGGATTTCGTTTGTCTGTAATGACTCCTCCAGCTGTCCCGAAGGTCCGCTCAGATATGACGCTGGCTGCTGGGCAGGACAACACCTCTAGGCGTGACGAGCCAGGGTCGGGTCATTCGTTTCCCTTTTGGATACCCCGAAGTCTATTGGGTCCGGAACACATACAAAAACATCGATGTTGGGGCCACAGATAGTCGTGCACCCTGATCTTAAAGCTGGTCTCTGTGTGTTGGATGTGTGCCCTGCATTGTAGAGTTGGTGAGGTGGTAAAAAAAAGATTGCCAGAGTTCACCCATTAGGCTTCTGCCACCTTGCTGCTGCTGCCGCTACGCCTACTTGGCGCTCTTACTGCTGTCAGTCGCGATGTTGTTTCCACCGGACATTTGGGGAACGTGAAGCAGACGCAACAGATGTCTCCAGTTTTATCAATCAGCAAAAGGTCTCCATTTCCTGCATTTTCTCTCTATTTGGTGGGTGGAAGGAAAGTACTGAGTTTTGCTTTGTACCGGGGTCCAGGATGTGCCACCCAGTACTGTTGTTCATTTTGATGGCCTTAATGCGGGATCATGTTGAGGAAATGGAGCATAAACTCATTGGAGATGGAGCCTTGATTTCCAAAGCCTCTGGTCGGGGCACTAGCAAACTAATCTTTCCCCATCTTCCTCCTCCGCTCTAAAATTTGCCCCCTTTTTTTCAAGGTCGGTGTCGGTGTAAATTTCCTCCCTCTCTCTCCTGCTTTTCCCCCTTTTTTTTTCCCCCCCCCTTTTTCCCCCCCCCTTTTTTTTTTTCCCCCTTCCTCTTTTTTTTTTTT